>CAUYOR010022467.1:0-29713 GCA_963573925.1 Callimico goeldii
CTTTCACCAGTTTTATTCAACATATTACTAGAAGTCCTGGCCAGAGCAATTAGGCAAAAGAAGGAAAGAAAGAAAGGAAGGAAAGAGAGGAGAGGAGAGGGGAGGGGAGGGGAGGGGAGGAAGGGGAGGGGAGGAAGGGGAGGGGAGGAAGGGGAGGGGAGGAAGGGGAGGAAGGGGAGAGGAGGAAGGGGAGAGGAGGAAGGGGAGAGGAGGGGAAGGGAAGAGAAAGAAAGGGAAGAAAGGAAAAGGAAAAGGAGGAAGGAAGGAAGGAAGGAAGGGAGGGAGGGAGGGAGGGAGGAGCATCCAAATTAGAAAAGAAGTCAAATTAGCCTTGTTCACAGACAACATAATCTTAGAAAAATCTAAAAATTCTATCCAAAAAATTGTTATAACTTGTAATCAAATTCAGTAAAGTTTCTGGATACAAAATAATCATACAAAAACCAGTAGCATTTATATATGCCAATAGTGAACAATCTGAAGAGAAATCAAGAAAGCAATTCCATGTACAAGAACTACACAGAAAATAAAACATGTAGGAATCAATTTAGTCAAAGCAATGAAAGCTTTTATACAAAAAAAAAAACTATAAAACACTGATGAAAGAAATTAAATGGGACACCCAAAAAATAGAGAGATAGTCTACCATGGACTGTAAGAACACTGTTAAAATGGCTATACTACCCAAAGCAAATCACAGATTCAATACAATTCCTATAAAAATACAATTTCTTCACAGAATTAGAAAAAAGAAAATTGTAACATTTATGTGGAACTAGAAAAAATTCCAAATAGTCAAAGCAAAGCAATTGTGAACAAAAAGAACAAAGCTGGAGGTATCATACTATCCAATTTCAAAGTATATTACAAAGCTATAGCAACCAAATCAGCATGCTGCTGGCATAAAAACACACACACAGACCACTGCCAGAATACAGAACTCAATATAAATCCACACATTTATAGCTAATTCATTTGTGACAAAGGCTCCAAGAACAGACATTGGGGGAAGGACTGTCTCTTCAATAAATGGTGCTGGAAAAAATGGGTATCCATATTCAGAAGAAAATGAAACTAGACCTATATCTCTTACCATATACAAAAATTAAATCAAAACAAGTTAAGGACATATCTAAGACCCGAAACTATGAAAGTACAAGAAAACATCTGGAAATTGCTGCAAGACATCGATCTGGGCAAAGTTTTTTTCGTGTGTAAAAGACCTCAAAAGGACAGGTAATGAAAGCAAAAATAGAGAAGTAGGATTACATCAAGCTATAAAGCTTCTGAAGAGCAAAGGAAATAACAAAGAGGCAACCCATGGAATGGGAGAAAATAACTGTAAACTATTCATCTGACAAGAAATTAATAAACAGAATAAACAAAGAGTTTAACCAACTCAATAGCACACGCGTGCAGGTGAACACACCCACACCCACACATACACATACAAATACTCTGATTTTAAAATGGTGAAAGACCTGAATAGACATTCCTTAAAATAAGGCATACAAATGTCCAGCAGCTACATAGGGGAAAAAATGTTCAACATCACTAAATCAAAACCACAATGAGATGTTATCTCACTCCAAGTAAAATGGTTTAAAAAAAAAAAAAAAAAAAACAGAATAATGGATGCTGGCCAAGATGTAGAGAAAAGGAAATCCTTGTATACTGTTGGTACTAATTTAAATTCCTACAACAGCCACTGGAAAACAGTATAGAGATTTTTCCAAAAACTTAAAGTAGAACTACTATATGATCACTATTAATATTTACTCAAAGAGAAAGAAATCAGTATATCAAAAGAGAGTCTGCACTCGCACGTTTATTGTGGCACTATTAATAACTGCAGAGATATGGAATTAACCTAAGTGTCTATCAATGGATGAATAGATGCAGAAAATGTGGTGTATAGCTGCAGTGGAATACTATTTGGTCATAAAAAGAATAAAATCATGCCATTTGCAACAACATGGGTGGAACTGGGGGACATTCTGTTAAGTAAAATAAGCCAGGCACAGAAAGACAAATGTCGCATGTTCTCTCTCATGTGGAAGCTAAAAAAGAAAGGATCTCATGAAAATAGTCAATTAGTGGTTACCAGAGGCCAAGAAGAGTAGGAAGAGATGAAAAAGAAAGAAATTAAAGGTTTTTAAAATTACATAAATAAAAGAAAAAGAAAAAACAAGAAAGAAAACTAATGATTTTCAGAATTCCTTCCTCCAGT
The DNA here is from genome assembly GCA_963573925.1 of Callimico goeldii. NCBI lineage: Eukaryota > Metazoa > Chordata > Mammalia > Primates > Cebidae > Callimico > Callimico goeldii. Next base: position 2,231 of record CAUYOR010022467.1, read on the forward strand.
CTGCAAAAGAATGAGCAGAAAAGATTCCAGTCATATATTATAGTAAATACTTAGATCTCTGATGTCCTCTAAGAATTAATGCTCCTGTTACGGTAAGCAGCCGATCCATCACAGTAGCAGGTGTACTGGGGATAAACCAATCTGTCTAGTGAATATTGATACATTCTGACAACAATGAACTTATGCGGTTGTAACATACTCTCAATTCTGACAAGTTCTCCTCCCATCCCTTCTGGGTAGTTAAAATAATTACATGATAGAACCTCTAAAGAAAAACACTTTTTCTCTACTCATAGCACTTCTGATATCAAATGTGTGGGTTTTCCACACGAAGAAATTCTCCAGTTGTCTATGGACACAAAATGGTGTCCTACAATGTAATTCAATTCTGACATTAAAACCATCTTAGCGCAGACCCCGTGCATTAAGAGCTCAGTCCCTTAAGACTGCTCCCCATCTTAAGATGTCAGTCAGGTAGTTGATCCACAGGTTCCCTACGCTTCTGTCTAACTTGGTTGTGAATCAGGTGTTCCCACATCCCATTGTTAGGTTTAATCATTTGCTATAATGGTTGACAGAACTCACAGAGACATTTTGCTTACATTTACCAGTTTATTATAAAGGATATTATAAAGCATACAAATGAGCAGCCAGATGAAAAGGTCCAGAGGGATCCTGAGTGCATGAGCTTCTATCCCCTTGGAATGCAGGGGTGAGCACTTCAACATCCATGTGTCCACCAACCCAGAGGCTCTCTTAACCTTGTCATTTAGGGCTTTTGTGGAGGATCTATTACTTAAGCATGACTGATTAAATTATTGGCCATTGGTGATTAACTCGATCTTCCAGGAGGTTGTAGGGTAGGACTGAAAGTTCCAACCCTCTGTTACATGGCGGCTGCCTCTGGCAACCAGCACCCATCCTGAAGCTATCCAGGGGTCCATCCAGAGCCACTTGATTCATATAATCTCGGGTGTTGGTGAAAGGGGCTTATTATGAATAACATAATAAAGTCCACTTGAGGACTTGGCTGCCCAACACTCCCACACACATACTTTTTCCATGCTTACAATTAAGTAGCAATGGATTTAGCAACAATGCAATGCAAAATACTGCCACCAAATATGCCCCTTATAGAAGACATCTATCTGTAAAAGGGAGATAAATTGTTAACTACAACTGCCTCCAGGGGCAAATCCAAGAGCTCTGAAAGTTCTATTCCTCCTCTACAACTTTCCCAATTCCATCTGGACAGTCTTTCAGCTTTCCACTATTTTGTAAACTTTACTCACTATAAATAAAATATGTAAGGCAACAGGAAAGCACGGAAAGTTAGAATATTTAAATATACACATGAAACAGTAAGAAAATATGAGTAAGAACAAAAGTACTTATCTCTGAAATGGTGACAAAGTTACAGTATTTTAAATTTTCTTTCTCTTCTATCTATTCCATGTTCCCAATCTAATCAGCCAGTACCTCAGCTGGACGGGGTTCTTTACATGGTGGGATTATCCAAATTTTACTCACAGAATATTCAAGTTCTTGGCAATCTTGCCTGTAGAGGGTTACTGTAGTTTTATCTTTATCGCTGAATAAGGAAAAACTAGCAGACATCACTGAGAATTCCCTGGGTTCCATGAAGAATCCTCCCTGTCTGTCTTTACTGTACAAAAGCAACCCTCTTTTCCATTGATAATAAGAATCCATCACCTCAGTTAACATGGAGTTCTTCTTTTTGCCTGTTTTCCAGAGGCAAGAGGAATGCTAGATGGCAAGATAGCAATCTCAACTTCCATCATTGTTACCTTTATTGGCAGAAATATTTTTCTCTTGGTTACTAACACACTTAAACCAGGAGATTCCAAAGACATAGAGAAAACAAAAGTTATTGGAGTAATTTGGTTATAGAGCAATCTCGAGCTTCTACCCTCCTTAAGAAGATTTATTGTAAGTCAGCTGTTTACAACCAGGAAGTGGGCCCTCAGCAGAACTGGACCATGCTGGCATCATGATCTTAGACTTCCAGCCCCTAGACTGTGAGAAATAAATTTCTGTTCTTGATAAGCCACACATTTTCTAATATTTTGTTCTAGCTGCTGGAGCCAAGAGTTATGATAGTGGGATGCACCACTCTCACTTCCACATCATAGTTTCATAAACCCTGTGTTCTGGCTATGAAGGAAATAGCACCAGGTATTAGTTACTGATTCACATCAAACCTACATCTTAAACAGCACATGGGCTGCACAAGCAGCTGTCTCCCAGCCAGAACTGTAACTGTGTCTTCAATGAACTGCTCCACTGTACTATTAGTCCAGCTGCTTCTCGATGGTGTGGTATACTAAGGCCAGTGAACCCCATGGCATGAGCACATTGGCTCATGTATTTTGCTTTGAAATAAATTCTTTGCTCCATAAACTCTGGCTCCAGCTCAGATCTTAGAAAAAGGCAATCATCTTTCATTCTTCAACTGAGTAGTATCCACTGGGATCTCACCTCCATACAGTTCTTTACCCTTTTCCAGACATGTTAGGGGTCAAAGGACATGATTCTTAAGCTTTTTCAGAATCACACAGCAATCCCAAGCAAGACATTGCATCCTACCAACTTTGGTTCTAAGAGGCCAAATTTATAGAAATCTCTCATTCATTCATTTTTTTTCTGGATGTCTTTCTCCTTTTAGCCCTTTTTTCTCATGTTCTTTTTTATTCTTCCTCTCTTTTCTTCTTTTTCTCCTAATTATTTCTTTCTCCTTCACCTTGCACTCTTCATTTTTTGTAGTTTTAACCTCTATTTCCTTATCCAAATGGAATGAAGCCCAATCCCTACCTAAGTTTCCCGAAGCAGCCTTTTTCCTGGTTAACTTTCAGGCATATTATGTCACAGAAAACCTTAGCATATGAAAGAAAAATAACTTTGAAAATATTACATTAAATTATTATTCTTCCTAGCATAAAAAAAAATCAATGTTTGTCATTTGTCTTTAAGAGTTCAAGCTTTGGGCCGGGCACGGTGGTTCAAGCCTGTAATTCCAGCACTTTGGGAGGCCAAGGCGGGTGGATCACGAGGTCATGAGATTGAGACCATCCTGGTCAAAATAGTGAAACCCCGTCTCTACTAAAGATACAAAAAATTAGCTGGGCACGGTGGCGCGTGCCTGTAATCCCAGCTACTTGGGAAGCTGAGGCGGGAGAATTGCCTGAACCCAGGAGGCGGAGGTTGCGGTGAGCTGAGATCGCGCCATTGCACTCCAGCCTGGGTAACAAGAGCGAAACTCCGTCTCAAAAAAAAAAAAAAAGATTCTAATATTGTGTGTTTACTCTGCCTTTTCTATGTTTAGATACACAAATTCTTACCATTATGTTGCAGTTTCCTCTAGTGTTCAGGACAGTCATGTGCTCTACAGGTTTGTAGCCTAGAAGCAATATGCTGTACCATGCAGCCTAGGTGTGTAGTAGCCTACACCATCTAGGTTTGTATAAGTACACTCTGTGATGTTCGCACAATGACAAAATTGCCTAAGGGTGCATTTTTCAGATTGTATCCCTGTCATTAAGCAGCACATGGCTGTACCTGAAGCAGGTGTGTAGCAGTGGAGATGGGTCAGATCCAGCTCCATGGTGAGGCAGGCAGTTGTTCACTAATAGGGTGACAGAGAGAAGGGAGGTAGAGCAGGGAATTAATTTAGGGTGATGCCTGGGAGCTTTTTACACAACTGTGCTGGCATGCCACCCCTACTGAAATAGGGAAAGCCTTCAGGTGGGTGTGGGTGTGGGCGTGGAGGTTGCTAGCTTATGTTTTGTCTAATTTTTTTTTTTCTTGAGACAGAGTCTTGCTCTGTCGCCCAGGCTGGAGTGCAGTGGTGTGATCTCAGTTCACTGAAAACTTCACCTCCCAGGTTCAAGAGATTCTCCTGTCTCAGCCTCTAGAATAGCTGGGATTACAGGCGTGTGTCACCATGCCTGGCTAATTTCAGTTTTTAGTAGAGACAGGGTTTCACTATGTTGGTCAGGCTGTTCTCGGACTCCCAACCTCAGATGATTTGACCACCTTGGCCTCCCAAAGTGCTGGGATTACAGGCATGAGCCACTGTGCTCAGCCATTTTTAAATTTTTTTTAATGCAAATTATACAATACACATATTATACTGAAGTCAAATTATCAGCACAGGGAATCTGATTTCTGAGAAAACTTTTAATAGAAGCCAAAATAGCAAATAATGCTTCTGACCAAATTTTCTTCTCTCAAAAAGTATGCTTCTTCACAAATATTGTCGAAACTTCATTTTTGTTCTTTATTAAAAACAAAAATATGATCTTATACAATAAGCTTTACAAAATCAAACAAAAACGTGCATGTATGTGCTTTTTCCTGGGGCAACATGAGATTCTTTGTATAGACATATCAAACACCCCACGTCAACACCATTGATAGCTACCAGCAAACAGTGGATTTCAGAAAACAGTATGTTAAAGTACTCAAGGCATTGCACTCTTTGTTAGAAGAGAAATTTTCTTTTTTTTTTTTTTTTGAGACGGAGTTTCGCTCTTATTACCCAGGCTGGAGTGCAATGGTGCGATCTCGGCTCACTGAAACCTCAGCCTCCTGGGTTCAGGCAATTCTCCTGCCTCAGCCTCCTGAGTAGCTGGGATTACAGGCACGTGCCACCATGCCCAGCTAATGTTTTTTTGTATTCTTAATAGAGACGGGGTTTCACCATGTTGACCAGGATGGTCTCGATCTTTTGACCTCGTGATCCACCCGCCTCAGACTCCCAAAGTGCTGGGATTACAGGCTTCAGCCACCACAGCTGGCCGAAATTTTCAATTGTATTTCACTGCCCAGGAGCCTGTATTCTCAAGATTTGGCAAATAAGTTGACCCAGGGTTTCATTATTTTGGGGCTGCATGGATCTGGTTAAAAAGCCCTGCTATGGGCCAGGCTCAGTGGCTTATGCCTATGGTCCCAGCACTTTGGGAGGCCGAGGCAGGCAGATCACAAGGTCAAGAGTTTGAGACTAGCTTGGCCAACATGGTGAAACTCAGTTTCTACCAAGAATACAAAAATTACCAGGCATGGTGGTGTGTGCCTGTAATCCCAGCTACTCAGGAGGCTGAGGCAGAGAATCGCTTGGATCCAGGAGGCAGAGGTTGGAGTGAGCCAAGATCACGCCGCTGCACTCCAGCCTGGGCAACAGAGCAAGACTCCATCTTGGGAAAGAAAAAAAAAGCCCTGCTGTTGACTTTCAGCCAGGCTGCCCTTTATTTTAGTCAACTCATCTGAAAGATAACAAAGTGGAATTATATGACTGTATTTCTGAGATCTCTTTCTAGTTGCACATTCTCTTAATCTTTTATACAGGTTGAATATCTTTTATCCAAAATGCTTGAGACCAGAAATATTTCAGAGTTTTTATTTTTTCAGAATTTGGAATATTTACATGTACTACACATAATGAGATATCTTGGGGGTGGGATCTAAGTCAAAATACAAAATTTGTTTGTTTTATATATATACCCTCTCCGCATAGCCTGATATTACTTTAATACAATACTTTTCATAATTTTGTACATAAAACAAAGTTTGTGTACATTAAACCATCAGAAAGCAAAGGCATCACTGTGACCCCCCCCACTGGGCTTGTCTTGCCCCCTGCCCAGGTGAAGGTGACTTACCAAGATGGGAATTGCAGTAGAGAAAGTTTAATTCGCACAGAGCTGGCTAAGCTGGAGACTGGCACTTTGTTACTTCAGTCACTCTCCCCCAAAATCTGGAGGCTAGGGTTTTTCAAGGATAATCTGAGGGGAGGCGGGGACTAGGGAATGGGTGCTGCTGATTGGATGGGGTGCAATCATAGGCGTGTGATAAATGGTTCCTGTATGTGTCGAATCTGCTTCTGGGTGGGTCCACAGAACCAGCTAGAGATCTGGATGGACTCATCAGAAGTGCAGAAGCCTGAAAAGACATCACAAAAGGCCAGTCTTAGATTCTGCAATGGTGATGTTTTCTGCAGGGGTAATTGGGGAAGTTGCAAATCTTGTGGCTAATTTATTAGTCCAACAAAGGCAGTCCAATACCCAAACAGTAAGAGAGTTTTTTTTGGGAAAGAACTGTTACCATCTTTGTTTTAAAGTTAAACTATAAGTTTCTCCCAAAGTTAGTTCTGCGTATACCCAGGAATGAACAAGCACAGTTTAGACATTAGTAGTTAGATGGAGTCATCAGGTCAGATCCCTTAAACTGTCAGTTTTCTCATTGGTAATTTTTTTTGCAAAGGCAGTTTCATCACTATCTGATGTTGGTGCTCAGAAAGTTTTGGATGTTAGGGCATTTTGGATTAGGGATGCTCAACTTGTAATGTATGACATTTAATGTGTAAGTATTTTGCTGTCTAAATACTTGTAAATACCTGCAAGAGCAAGGAGGGCCTGGACAAAAGTGAGCCTCCCTAGGTGCCACTGTATCTGTAACACCGAGAAGACCGTTTGCGATAGGTACCAAATAAGTACCTGAATGAACCAGTAAATTAATGAAGGAAAGGAGCTAGCACCAAGTAGCACCTGGAGGTCATTCTTTCAGGCTACCTAGATATCCTTTTCTGTTATGAAGACAGAAAAGAGTTGCTTTGCAATTAGGAATTTTTAAGTGACTTAATCACTTCAGACCGTGAGTGATTTGAAAACAGTGTAACTAGAGTTCATAAAACCTTTAAGCCATTAAGGCTGAAAGGAACCTAGGACATTCTTAAATCCTTTCGTATCCCTGTTGGGGAAATCCAGGTGCCAGATGTTAAAAGTATTTAAGTTAAAAACTGACTATGCATAGGTTAAGGCATAGGTCACTCAGCAAGACCCCAAAACCCCACTAAGAATATTTAGTGGCTCTTCTGAGAAATGGTATGTATAATCCAACATCCCTCAGCACTTTAAGTACTCATTGTTGAATCTATATATTTTTTAATAGCAAAAATTCATCAGTCTCATCATCAAACTAATTGTGCCATAGCACTCTCATAATTTGATGAACTCATCTGTCAGTATCTCTCTCTCGCTCTCTCTCTCTCTTCTCTCTCTCTCTCATTTGCTCACTGACTCTCCTTCTGCCTCTACGTACCTATCCACTATGTGCAATTCTGCAAACCTTTATTTTCCCGCAAGTCCATGACATCATTTATGTCAACATGTAAGATACACACTCATGTTTTTAGTGGTCACAGAATATTCCATTTGATTCCTTCCTCATATTGAGACATACCGTTTCTCTTTTTTTGCTATTATAAGCGAAGCTGAAGTGAGCGTGTTTTCACATGTATATTTCATTCCTAGTTATACATTTCTAGAAGTAGCGCTGCTGGGTTAGAAAATGAGTGCGTTCATATTGTCTTATCTGTCTGTTGAATGGCAATAAAGTAACAGTCCATATCCCACTTTACTAAAATAATGAAGTATGTACATCACCTTATATGAAAGATGCAGGCCTCATACAGAAATTACTTTAATAATGGCAGCTCAGATCAGTTGAAAGGTTCACCATTTTAAGGAGTTATTTTAAAAGCAACCATTGCCTCCTTACTGTATTTATTTTGAAAGAACATAATGCCTTCTATATGGGGCTCTTAAGGAAGCCGAGCTATAGCTTGAAGTGGGAGCCCACCTTGTAACCGAGACCAGAACATGATAGCAAAGAGGTTTGCTGGGTGCATGCTACTTCATGAATGCTTTCAAATAATTCTTGGCAAGATTTGCTGCTGATACCTATGCAGATGGTAGCCTTTAATGCATGTCAGACATTCAAGAGTAGCTTGTCCCAGGGGCTATATTTATGGCAAATCATGGTTCTCTCCACGAGAATTAAGCACATGGTTTTCTTTCCTTCTACAAAAGCCTACTGCACTGCACACAGACATGGGGGACATGGGGCATGGAACTACCACTCCTTCCTGTCACTATTTCTAGTCCAAATATGGCAGTCTCTCTGCTCAGCCCTGCAGAAAAGAAAGTAATTTTCCCAGGAACTGTTTTTTTTTTTTTTTGAGACAGAGTCCTGCTCTGTCACCCAGGCTGGAGTACAATGGTGCAGTCTTGGCTTACTGCAACCTCTGACTCCTGGGTTTTAAGCAATTCTCTTGCCTTAGCCTCCCAAGTAACTGGGATTATAGGCAACCACCACCACAACTGGCTTTTTTTTTGTATTATTATTTTTAGAGGAGGCAGGGTTTCTCCACGTTGGCCAGGCTGGTCTTGAACTCCTGTCCTCAGGTGATCTGCCCACCTTGGCCTCCCAAAATGCTTGGATTACAGGTGTGAGCCACCACGCTTGGCCCCCAGGAACTCTTATGTAGTCCGCACTTTTGCACAGAGCTGTCTGGTAATGCCGTAGCCATGACGGGAAAAGCCATGGCACCCAGGATCTCCTGGCCACTCCCTGTGGCCCCAGCCCTGTGTGGACGTGTGATGTGAGAACTGTTACAGAGTAACCTTCTTTTGCCCTTCTTTATGACACAGCCCCCAGTCCTTTCTTTAAAATACCTACTTGTGCTGTAATTTCAACTTTGCCTTTTGCTTTTTGACTATCTGCATGACAAGAAAGCCATTCCGATGGTTCAGTAAGCACCTGCTGAGGCTGGCTCCCCACAGATCCGGCTGGGGGTGCTGGTGGGGACAGCCCATCCTCTGCCGAGTGCTATAATCCCAGCTGTAGCTGCTGCACAGCCAGAGGGAGCCGCCTCAGTCACACTCCAGCAGACAGGTGCACATGGACTGATGCAGACAGAAAGAAAGCAAATCACACCTCAAGATTTATTCTCTTTGTAGCAACACCCGCCGGGCAGCAGAGGTCTGGATGGATGAATACAAAAATTTCTATTATGCAGCAGTGCCTTCTGCCAGAAACGTTCCTTATGGAAAGTAAGTGGCAGCCCTGCCTTTCTCACACTGGGGATTCTTGGGGTGTGGAGGTGGGAGGTAAGGGGCTGCCATCAGGGTTGAGGACAGCTACCTAGGTGCCAAGGCGGGAAGGGGTTGTGGGCACAGGGGCATGGACAATCCACACCATGCCACCTGCTCCAACCCTGGTCCCCTCGGCAGATTTTCAAGTTTGATGTAGAAAGCTCATCTATTCCTAAAATGTATAAAGGAACCTTATTTCTGTCTTCTCCAGTATTCAGAGCAGACTGGAGCTTAGGAAGAAACTTAGCTGCAAGCCTTTCAAATGGTACCTTGAAAATGTCTATCCAGAGTTAAGGTAAGTGCCCAGGGATCTGGGGTTTCACTCTGTAAGGGCTTAGAAGCCAGTAAGGCCAGAGAAGCAGCAGAGGGGAAATGGAGGTTGCACAGCAGGCATGAGGCTGTGTGCCTGGGCCCAGTGAGAGCCTGTGGTCTCACCCCATGATGTGGACCTGAGAATCTGCGACCTGCATCGGCCTGCTGCGCTCTGTCCTGCAGAGCTGCCCTCCCATGCTTCAGAGTCACAGAGGCAGTCCGGGCTTCACTTTATTTTTGGCTTGTTCCCTACTGGTAAGGTGATGGGCTGGGTGACCCAGAGGACTAGTGTCTGACAGGCTCATCGAGTGACTGGGAGCAATCCCCACCCTCCACGAGCATGTGCTGTCTGTGTCCAATCCCCCAAGGCTGAGTGCCTTCGCCCGCCTCTGATCTGCAGCGCTCACCCTTGCTTCTCCTGTGGGCCAGCAGGTAATGACCCCAGCTAGGCTTGGAGCATGGGGACCTGACCACGTGCCTCCTTCCTCCCAGCTGGGTTAATTACATGTGAAACAGGAGTAATAATGCCACTGCCCTGTGTTCCTCAGGGAATTCATGACAAAAATACCTTTCCGAGTATTATTTCCACACCCGACCTCTTGTTTTAAGCGAGTACGAGCTCCCCTTCCAGAGGGACCCGCTGATAACCTCATGAGAAGACCTGTAGATCCACTGGGGTGGTGGAGCCATCTACACTTCATCTTCTTAAAGGGACTGTCAGGCAGGTCGTGCCTTAATGTGGAACATTCCTTATTCCAAAGATTCCCAGAGCATTTTACAGCAGCTCACATATCTCCAGCTCAGTACCTGCGCATGCAAGGCTTGCCATCATTATCTTTCCGCTAACGGCTCCTTCCCAGCCCTCGTCACGGAGATTTGTTGGACAGTTAAATAATGTGGGCTCTCTGCGTCACTGCTGTTTGCTCACTTGGCTCTTTGGAACTGTTCCGTCTGCTTTTCAAGTAACATGCGAGGCGCAGGTGGCCCGTGCCCCCCAGGAGGCGAACAGGAGAGAGCACAATGCCCTCCTCCCTTGGATCCCTGCCGCGCAGCACAGCTATTGCTGGGGATTAAGAGCACGATGGTCACCAGTGGGAGACGGCTGGTTGTCATCTCTCTGCCAGCCAAAGAGGGGCTTCACTTCGGTGGATTTTAGCCCAACCATGGCACTCACTTTGCTTTTTCAGTCACAGTTAACTGAGAAAGCAGTCAGCTTGGCAGATAAGGGTTCCAAATAGAGTAACATTAAGTGCAGTTTCTCACAGAGGTCATCCATGGTTTGTAGTGATGCTGGGCCCTGCACCCACTGAAGACCACATCTCAGGCACTGAGCATCATCTCAGCTGGCAAAGCTGCTTCCCCTGCCTGTGTGGGTGAGGGAGACACCAGCCTCATGTTTTGTATCTGTACCATCACCGCTATTTACTGAGTGCTTCCTACGAGCCAGGCACAAGGCCGCATGCTTTACACGAAATGTTTTACATAACACTTGTTGCAGACCTGGGTCACTGGTACCATACCAAAGGGCAAATCAGGCTTCAGAGAAATTGAGTCTTGCCTGAAAGATCACACAGCCAGCACCTGGCAGAGGCAGACTGAGGTTCGGATCTGGTTCTGAAGCACATTGTTCTTCCTGTGGCTGTGGCTTTGTTCACATCAGGCCACGTGACAAGTCCACTCACCTTTCCTATCTTTACTAGATAAAAATCACATCCTAGGAGTATTGGAAAGTTCAAGGCAACAGGATCTGATCACATTGGTTTTTTAAATGACTTCCAGTAGGACTAACATAGAAGAGTACCAGGAGCTTTTCCTTCCTTTAAAAACAAATCAAAACAAAACAAAATGGTCCTGATACAGAATATAAAGAATACATCCTCAGCATACAGTCTTAAAGTGTTGGAAGTCCGGAGCCTGGAAGAAATGCTGTGTCCCTGACCTACACTGCCTGTGGTGGGAAGGGGCACGATGCCTGGTCACTGGGCCATTCTCTCATTCCTGCCACCTATCATGAAGCCACAGAGCAAAGGGGTTGTGGACGGTAGCTGGTGGTCATGTGCATTTAAGCAGGTGATTCTCACGTTGTTTTTCAGAGTTCCAGACCATCAGGATATAGCTTTTGGGGCCTTGCAGCAGGGAACTAACTGCCTCGACACTTTGGGACACTTTGCTGATGGTGTGGTTGGAGTTTATGAATGTCACAATGCTGGGGGAAACCAGGTATGTGCATGGGGAAGCCAGGTCACCTGCAGGCCCAGAAAGAGCAGGAGTCAGGGGTCCTGAGGTTAGACGTCCCAGCCTCCCTGTTTCTTCTGGGATGTGTGATGTCTGTGAGGAAGCGCCTGGCTCCTGCTGGCCATGGCCTCTTTGGCAGCCAGCCCCAGGGCCAGATAGGATGTCACACACTTTGACAGATGCATCAGCTCTGTCATCAGCCTTGGACCAGGCTCTCTGCTGCAGTGGCAAGAGTGTGCTGGTGACAGTTGCTGTTGCAGGGCCTTGGTCTTCTTCCTGCCAGCTCTGTCCTTTCGGTCATGTTCTCTCGCCCCCAAAGCACCCATTCTGCCTCTACATCTGGCCCCAGAATATGATGTCTGTACCTGCCTGGTGTCCCTCTGTAACAGTTTCTTAACTGTGGGCACTAAGGTGGCTGCTGGTGGTAGCCCCTGCCTGTTACATAATAACTGCTTAAGATGGAAGATATTCAGTATTAGTTGCTTCAGTTGGACACATACACACCTTTTTTAAAGGCGTTAAAACCTACTACCCTCTCCCGTCATCACAAAGGAGAGACAAAATGAAGTCTTGATGGGCCCAGCCAAGACTTCTGATTCTAAAAACAGTTTTTCCGTGAGATAATAACAGGGATTGGATAAAATGTGAGCTTCATGCACAAAAGGGCTTGGGTGATTCTGTATACTCTTACCCCTTCCTGAAAACTTGCCTGGCACCAAGAAAGCCTGCAGTTTTTAAAAGGGCTCTTTAACTCTGTGTATGTATCCTAAATGTATTGATCCTCTAACTTTCCTTAACTGAAAGTATTTTTGAAAGCGGGCATGTACCTTTGTGTAAAGCTGGGTGCTCCTCCCACGTGAGCATCCAGGCAGAACGCAATCCCCACATACCTTGACTCCTTTATTCACTCGGTGATGTGGTTTTAGCAGTTACTTGCAATGGCCTGGACATCCTAAATTAGAAAAGACAGGGGAACCTGCCTGCCTGGGACTTGACTGAGCCAGTCCCCATCCAGCAGAGGGCATGCGGCAAGTAGCCAGGGCCTGCCCCAGGTTCCCCTAAATCTCCAGCCTCAGCCCCCTTAAATAGAAGATACTTGGCTTTGATGAGTTAGAAAATAAGAGCGAGCCTCATATTCTCATGTGGATTTGGTGGAGTTGATCCTGCATTCTCTGTACAGCGTCAGCAGTCTCAATGATTTGGAATAGCTCAATGTGATACTGTGTTTGGGTAAGAGCCAATGATGGGTCAGGTTTGCCGACAGATGTGAGTGTGCTTCCAGTGAGTGCCTATGCACATGACACACACACACACACAGTACATACCTCGTCACATTCTCACATACCAGCTGTCGTCTCATGATGCCTCGGTTCATTCACCTTCTCTTATGTACATACATCTAGACTCAGGTGCTGCTGCTTTTTTCTTTTTCTCTATTACTCAGATACAGAGCATGGTTTGCTTTCTGTTTCATGTACATGACTTCATATCATTGCTATCTGTCCTTTTGATAAATATTGATGGAGGATCTTCCACTTGGCGGTACTGTTTTGCTAGAGAAAGGGATTAGAAGGCAAACAAAGCAATCCCTTGCTTTCAAGAAACATAGTTTAGCGGAGGAGCCACTGTGGGTTATGAAACAGAGGCCACAGAGGCACCCAGTCACCTCTGTGCTGTCCAGGTGGCTGTGCCTCCTGCTCTTCTGGCTACCCTTGCCTTCATGTTTAATCTCTGGGCTGATCCCTCTGCCACGTGGCAGGACTGCATGCCATTCCCAGGCTCCCAGGCCCTGGCCTCTGTGTGTAGCCTCTGGGCTGTGAGAACACTCCTCGGGGAGCAGGCTTCAGGTGTGGGCACACGCAAAAGCCAGCCTTTGGCTGTAGCCTGATGGACCAGTTGGAGGTATTTCACACTGTAGCAGGTGGACCCCCATGGGTACTCATCCCGGCCCAGCCAATGTCAGGAGTCACCTGGAGGGAAGAACCCATACAGAGGGAGGGAAGAACAAAGAGAGTAGAAGGTGACGCTGATGAAAGGAGGAGGAGCCAGTTAGTATTGGGTGAGCGGCCAGAGACGTAGGGGAAGGTGCCATCCCCACCATGTCCATGCCTCTGTGCCCTTGTAGCTCTTCCATCCAAGACCCTGGTATTAACTGTGTTCTTAGTCACTGCTGGGAAGTAGGGGACCCAGGGGGCTCACTCAGAGGCCATGCAGGGTGCCATGTGGCACTGCTGTGGTTCCCATTGTGGTCCAGGTATGATTGGAGGAGGCGTCTCCTAGGCTGTGTTCCTTCTACATTGATCACAGTGCATTTCTTTCCATGGTTTGGGCTTCATTTTTGAGGTGTGGAAAGCAGTGAGCATAGGGAGGGATGTTTTATGTATTTCCGACTAGAACCATAGTGAAAGTCCACCAAAATGCCCTCAGAAAAGCGGAGTTTGTGAGGAAGGGGGGAAATGATGGGTCTCATTCTCAGCAAGCTGGGTTTCATCTAAGCCGGAAAGATGGTGCTTCAGGGCTTGGTCACACAGCATTAATGCATGTTTCACCAAATGCAGAAATGTGGATAATTCATGTGGGGCTGGGCGAAGCTTCCCTCTGGTCTGTGGATGACAGAACAGAGCAGGTGTCCACCCAGGTTCCATACTGTCTGGGTGTGGGGCCTCTAGTGATTCCTGGCTGGCCTCACCATCATGTTTAATTGCTGGAGTTCCCTCTGTCAGTCTGCAATGTTCTGATGGTTCAGGGAAGGTTGGAGAGGTCAGTCCTTTCTGTGTCAGCACCTCTGCTGGAAAGCCACATGCCTTAGGCTGCAGCACATTCAACAGAAGCGTGTGTCCAGGCCCCACCCGAGGGAGTTGTTCATCAGAGTCTCTAGCCCAGCTTCATCCCCCTTGCATCAGCCTCTGTGACTGGCTCACTCCCTCAGCATTGCCCCTTAATTACTGCACAGCTAGTAACACCAGACGGAGTCCAGGCCCTGTGGAGGCGGCAGGTCTGCGGGAACCAGACTTCACCCATGCAGCTGCTGCCTATGACCGCCCTCACCTGTCCCCAGGAGGACAGCCTGTATCTCTTCAGGGCTGTGGTCCTCACCCCGCCTCCCCGATCCTGCCCAGTAGAGGGGCTCCAGGATTCCTCGCTGCACAGTCAGGGTGCTGAGCAGAGGCAGAGTGCTGAGGGCAGCTACAGCACAGAGCTTTGACACAGAGCCCCCACTCCTCACCTCTGCACGGACTTCAGGGGTCAGCAAAGGGCTGTGCCAAGGAACCAGCAAGGTCGGATCTGCAGGGAGCTTCTCCCACTCTGCTTGTGCTTCTCCTTTTTGCTATCATGCAGCCATTACTGTTCTCACACACAGTAATAAGTGTGAGTTCATAATATTTAAGAAATAAATCTCTCTCTTCCTTTCCAGCAATAAGTGCCAACTCTCTGCCCACTCTCAGTCCCCTGCTGATGGCTTATGGATTTACAGAGAACTTTTTTTTTTTTTTTTTAGACGGAGTTTTGCTGTCAGCCAGGCTGGAGTGCAGTGGTGCAGTTTCGGCTCACTGCTACCTCCACCTCCGGGTTCAAGCAATTCTCCTGCCTCAGCCTCCCAAGTAGCAGCGATTACAGGCACGCGCCACCACATGTGGCTAATCTTTTTATTTTTAATAGAGATGGGATTTCACTGTGTTGGCCAGGCTGATCTCAAACTCCTGACCTCAAGTGATCCACCTGCCTTGGCCTCCCAAAGTGCTGGGGTTGCAGGCATGAACCACCACACCTGGCCTGCCCAGAGAACTTTTGCAAAATGCTGATGCCAGGTGCTATGCCCAGAGGGCCTGATCTAATTTGTCTAGGATCAGAAGGCACCAGATCTTTAAGAGCTACCAAGTGATTCTAAATGAGAATTTGGCCTGGTGCAGTGACACACACCTGTAGTTTCAGCACTTTAAAAGGTCAAGGTAGGAGGATTACTTGAGGCCAGGAGTTCAAGACCAGGCTGGACAACATAGGGAGCCTCCGTCTCCCCAAAAAATAATAGCCAGGTGTAATGGCCTGTGCCTGTAGTCTAGGCTACGTAGGAGGCTGAGACAGGAGGATTGCTAAAGCCCAAGAGGTCAAGGCTGTCATGAACCATGATTGCACCACCATGATTGCTCTCCAGCCTGAACAGCAGAGTGAGACCGTGTTTCTAAAATAATATCAAATAAATTAGGGCTGGTCATGGTGGCTCTCCCCTATAATCCCAGCACTTTGGGTGGCCAAGGCAGGTGACTCACGCGATCCGGAATTTGAGACCAGCCTGGACAAGATGGTAAAACCTCATCTCTGCTAAAATACAAAAATTAGCTGGGAGTGGTGGCGGATGCCTGTAATCCCAGCTACTCAGGAGGCTGAGGCAGAATTGCTTGAACCCGGGAGGCAGAGGTTGCAGTAAGCCAAGATCATGCCACTGTGCTCCAGCTGGGGCAAGAGTGTGAGACTCCATCTCAAACAAACAAACAAACAAACATACATACATACATACATACATACATACATACATACATAAATCAGGAGGTGAGGAGCAAGGGTTTTCTAGTGGAAAGGTGGCCACATCAGCAGATGCGATGTGACGTGAGACGGCATGATGACATGACGCACGTTGCACACTCAGCTGGGAGCGCCTTCTCCCTGAGCCTGTCTGGGGCCAGTGGGCTACTGTCTAAATAGTGCTTGCCCACAGAACCATGTGCTACGATGGGGCTGCTCTAGATCTGCCATTCAGTATATCATTCGCATTGTGCCAGCTGGGCACTTGAAGTATGACTAGTGTGAATTAAAAGTTTCATTTCATTTCATTCTGATAAATCTAAATGTAAATGGCCTCGTGTGCCCTGTGGCTAGCCCATTAGACAGTGCGGCCCAGATGTTCCAGCTCGCAAACCCACTGTGCATGAGTCCTCCCTGAACTGACAGAAAGGGATGCTTTTTTTGCACAGTGTGTGACACGGATGAGAAATGAAAGGGTAATAATATTTCCCAACTGAAAATAAGGCCCAGTGCTTTGGAAGAGTGAGGTTTGTTATCTGGTTTCTGGCTGAGCCTTGGCAGACACACAGGAAATGAGAAAATTAATGGCCGTGCCTTTTAAGAGTGGCAGCTCAAAAAAGCATTTCTTAAATATTTATGAACTTTATTTTACAAATTCAGATAATTGAAATGCAGCAGAAGAACAAAACGGCAACTAGCTCTGTTGTTTGCCCAGCTGAATTAGCGTTTCTGCAATCCTGCCTAAGTCTGCTTTACAGTCATTAGGCACACAGTAGCAAGGACGTTGTAGAAACATTCAAACATGCTCTTTCACTGGGTGTCAGCAGAGCCTCCAGCCTCCGCCAACACCTGCTGCCAAGGACAGTCTGGAACCCTTCTCCATACCAGCCTTGTCCCCTCACTCAGGACTGTCCTCTTCACCGTGAGTGGGCGTCTCTGTGTGCCATAGTTTCACAGGTGGTGTTCCTGGCACCTGTGAGTGAGTGCAGGGACAGAACGATGTGCTTCGTCCTGGCCCTCTCCATCCTGAACGCCATCTGCATACGGGAAACACACACGGCTTCCTCTTTACTCCACACCTCCAATACTTCTGTGACTCAGTGAATAGGAAAAAAAAGACTGCTTCTTCCCCTTTATACTCACACAAAACTTCTCACCTCTGACACCAGCTGTGTGGGCTTTTCCCCCCACACCAAGTAGTTCTCCAATTCTCAAATCCTCTGCAGACACTGTCCTACGCGTCAGTTCCATTCTGACACTGTCTACCCAGAGTTAGCACAGACCCCATGGGTTAAGGGCTTCATCCCACAAGATGCTCCCACTTCAGATGCCAGTCACAAGTCCAGATTGTCACCTGTGCTGCTGTCTGACTGTAAATCAGGGCTGCTACCACCTTGCCTTAGTTCATTCATTTGCAAAAGCAGTTCATAGAACTCGGGGAAACAGTTTACTTACTGGTTTACCTGTTGATTATGAAAGACTGCAAGCCAGGAGGAGCCAGATGGAAGGGATGCGTAGCGCACGGTGTGGGGGTGGGTGCCGGAGCATCCATGCCCTCTCCAGGTGTCCGGCACCCACATCCTGGAGTGCGGGGACTTGGACAGAGGCCTCATCATGTGGGCATGATCTCCAGCTCCTCTCCCCTTCCGGAGGATGGGGTGGCGGGGGACTGAGAGTTCCAAGCTTCTCATCATGGCCTGGTCTTTCTGGTGACCAGCCCCATCCAGGAGCCCATTAGAGTCACCTCATTAGAACAAAAGACACTCCCATCACTCGAGAAATTCCAAGGGATTAGGAACTGTCTGTCTAGAACCAGAGTCAAAGACCAAACACTGGATTGAAAGATGCTCCTGAAACTCCTGTGGCTCAGGAAATGACAAGGGTTTTAGGAGCCTTGTATTTGTGCCAGAAACAGGAGCAAAGAACAGATAATTATTTTTATGATGTCACACTGTCCTAGAGTATGGGTGATACGGAGTACCTGTGGGTGCTTGGAAGAGCTGGCTGGAACTCACTCGTGTGGAAAGACAGCATCATAGAATGTTGGCATTCAACTTGGGTTTGGGTGGCCTTCCCTGGAGAACACAGCTGGCAGGGGTGGGTGGGTCAGGGCTCCCTGCACTCCGTATTTGGGGTGCTGTGGTGCACAGGCCAAGCAGGTGCTTCTATTCTAGGACTCTTCAGAGCCTTTAACAGACTGAATTTCCAAGAAATAAACACAGCACAAAATCTGTTGCGCAAATTTATTTGACCTAGAATCCGTTTTTCATAGAATTCCTCACGGAGTAGAATGTGAGGAACACTAATTAAAAGATGAGAAGTGAGCAGGCTTGCCCAAGTCTGCCCCCGTTAGGGGAGGAGGAAGTCTTCAGACAGGCGAAGGTCACTTCTCCTAGACTGGCGTCTGTGCCTCTGTTTCCCCTTTGCTGATGCTGAGAGCTGGAGATGGTGCATTCCACCAGGAGATAGTCTTGGTCTGTCCCCCAGGCTGGAATACAGTGGCACAGTCACGGCTCACTGCAGCCTCGGCCTCACAGGTTCAAGCGATCCTTCCACTGCAGCCTCCTACGTAGCTGGGACCACAGAAGTGCACCGCCACACCTGGCCAACTTATTTTTTTGTTTTGAGTACAAACGAGGCCTCTCTGTATTGCCTAGGCTGATCTCGAACTCCTGGCCTTACGCAGTTCTCCTACCTTGGCCCCCAAAGTGCAGGGATTATAGACCTGAGCCACCATACCCAGCTGAATCTTCAGCTTTTAATGTTCTTCTAATGACGGACTATTTGTTCCAACATGATGTAGATACTAGACAGTGAGGCTTTCTTAAAGACTATTTGTTCCTTTCCTTACCTCTCTTTCCAAGAATTGAAAAAAGAAAAAGTGTCCTTCATAGCACATAATAGTGCCTGAGATTACAGAGATATTTGTGTCTTTCATTTTCCCCACTAGAAAGTGAGCCCTGCTCTATGAGAGCACCTGTTTCATGCAGGTGTGCAGCAGGTGGTCATGGGACAGACCGATGGAAAGAGATGGAGGGAGAGAGGGGAGGCCCCTGCAGCGTGCCAGGGCTTAGGGTGGAAGGGGAAGGAAGTAGATAGTGAGTCCCTCTGGAGTTTTAAACTGGAAGGGACCTGGCTGCCTCTGGATATTAAGGGGCATTCATCCCTTTGAGTGGGGCAACTGGAGAGTGCTGGTAGAAGCTTCACCTTCCCGTCCCTGCCGTGGCCCCACCTGGAACAGGCTCCAGCCTCCTCTGCCACCCGGGACGGTACCCACCCCTTCTCTGTTTTGTCTCATTTAGTATCCAGAATGGTTGTTCGCTCACCCTGTGGCAGCCCATGACTTGTGTGTGTATACATATATGTGTGTATTTCTGTTTTTAACATCATGGGCATGTTATTTAAACACTCTCTAGCCCAGTTTTCTCATCTATAAAATGAGAAGAATAGTAGCCCTCATGGAGCTGTTGTATAAAGGGCTTAAAATAATGCTTGGCACATGGCACCCAATTAAATATAGCTGTAGTGTGTGTGAAGAAATTCATAGATCTATTCCTCCAGTTTTCATGAGCATCCACAGTTCAATTAGTGTTCACTTAGGAGGCTATACACGATACACTTTGCTTAAATATGCAATGTGTTACTTGCTACAATCCACACTGATCTATGCCATTTGCAGGCCACACCTGCATGAGGCCAGAGTCATTCCAAATAGTGTGGGTGGACCAGGTGCCCTGACTGGCCACCTGGTGTATAACCAAGCTTGTGCTGCAGTTTTTACAGCCCACATTGAATTACAGAAAAATGAACAAGGCAGTCTAACTTGCATTTGGGGCTAAAATAGTTAAGTTTCATCTTAGTTACTAAGGTCCTCAAAGGACTTGTGCACGCCACTCAGCCAACATAATGCTCAGTTGTGAGGTTCTCCCACGTCTCCGGTGTTATAAATTTGCCCTTAGGCAGAAGGTAATTCTTTCATTCTCAGCTGGCTCAGGGATTCAGAATCCAAGCTCCGATGCGTGACCCTTTTCCTTCTGGAGCCCTCGTCAGTGCCACTTCGTTCCTTTCACAGCCCCGTGCGGAGCGTGCCCCTGACTTCTGCTTTTTGTTCCAGGAATGGGCCTTGACGAAGGAGAAGTCAGTGAAGCACATGGATTTGTGCCTTACTGTGGTGGACCGGGCACCAGGCTCTCTTATAAAGCTGCAGGGCTGCCGAGAAAATGACAGCAGACAGGTATGGCATGCAGGCACCCATGGGTGCCCGTGATTAAGCCAGACTGGGGGCAGCCACATCCTGCGCCCTCTTGCTCTGTGCTGCCTCTCGAAGCATCCGTCTTTGCGAGGACTTATGTGTTCATTTGCATCACTGTGAATAATGTCTAGCTGCCCTATTGGACTTAAGCCACAGACCTAACATTGCTTATTTCTGATTATATTCTCATTTTCCTCCCCATGCCACTGAATATTTTAAAGAGAAATTAGATACTTTTGTTTATTCATCAAATACTTTAAATTTACAAAAATTCTAAATAATTAATGTTCAATGGATAGTACTCGATAGACACAATGCAAGTGTGTGTGTATGTGTATATATGTGTATCTACCTATACACACACATATATACATACATACCATATATACGTGCGCGCGCGCGCACACACACACACACACACACACACACACACAGTTTCTTTAAACATTTCAAAATAGACTTTATACCTGCCTTGTAAGCGGATTTTCTCTGACATATTCCCTTGTGGCAGCTTGTAGGTGCATCCTTTGTCAAGGCATGGGCTAACAGGTAGTGTCAGGAACAGCAAGGCAAACACAAAAGGCCTTCCTAGCATGCCCATGCTTGGAGTGCCTGCCCCTGTTCTGTAAGAACAGCCCCTCCTTAGAGATAGATGAGATGTAGGGAAACTTGAGGCACAGAGCCTACTGGAGCTAAGAGCCTAAGCCAGCTTCAAGTCCAATCCTAATTTCACAGCACGGAAAGCTGAGGCTCAGACAGTCATTGCCTCCACCCTAGAGTCATCTGGGAAGACCAAGGTCTAGACTGGGTCTCCTTTTCAGACCCCAGTTGTCAGAGAGATGCTTGCAGAGGGCCCTCTTTGACCTGTCTGTCTCCAAACCCCTGTGCCCAGCTCTGGGTGCCCCTCCTTCCTTGCTCTGCAGAGTCCCAGCCTGTCTTGGCAGTGGGAGCCCCCCTCTAGGGCTCTGCTCATAATCCACATCTCCAAATGTCCATCTATGTTGATGACTTGATGCTAAAATGTGTAAGGGAGTGTCTGTTAAGCCAGAGAAGGCTGTCTTCGCTTGGACCCAACCACCTAGAATGCAGCAAGGCTTGCATCTACTGAGCCAAGTATCGGGTGATCCTCAGACACATTCTTCTGGGATGTAACGGAGCAGAGATGTCTTTGGATGTAATGGAGTGATAAAGTGATGACTTTAGTTGAAACCTTTTCTTTCTTTTTTTTTTTTTTTTTTTTTTGAGACAGAGTTTTGCTCTTGTTACCCAGGCTGGAGTGCAATGGTGCGATCTCGGCTCACTGCACCTCCGCCTCCTGGGTTCAGGCAATTCTCCTGCCTCAGCCTCCTGAGTAGCTGGGATTACAGGCATGTGCCACCATGTCCAGCTAATTTTTTGTATTTTTAGTAGAGATGGGGTTTCACCATGTTGACCAGGATGGTCTTGATCTCTTGACCTCGTGATCCACCCGCCTCGGCCTCCCAAAGTGCTGGGATTACAGGCTTGAGCCACCGCGCCTGGCCCAGTTGAAACCTTTTCTAAAAACAAATAGTTGCTTCAATATTGCTTGATTTCAAGAATTGACAGGTGTTCCTGCTTCAGTCCCAGTTTTGGGGAACATGGCTTAGAACTTTCGTGAAGCATGAAAAGACATATAAATAATCAGTTTTTCTGGATGCATGGCATGTATAAATGGGGATCTGTTATGTTTTAGACCCCAAGACTTGAGCTATTATAGAGGATGTAGGGGCTGTTTCAGTAGTCTAGCAGTCTTGAAAATCTGCTCTGCACCCCGCACCAGCCCACAATCCCATCAGACAGACAGTATCAGAGCCCCTGAGGCCACCTTTGTAAGATGAAGCTGGGGTTTGGTTTTTGTTTTCTGACGTTCCTCATTTAGCTGATGGTTTGACACTTGACGGGCAGAGTCCCTCCAATGGCCAGAATCAGATTCCGTTCATTCCACATTGTTTGTTGAGAAGATTCCTGGCTGCTCAGAATGACAGGGCATCTTCAATACACAGTTTACATGACAATGGAGAAAAACAGCATGAGGGGTAATTGACAGTAACAGGGGAGCCAGAAATGAAAGAGGAAATGATGGGCACTTAGCAAAAGCCTCCCCTGGCTCCTCTGATGACACTGCCTTTCCCTGTTGGTAAGAATCCCAGGTGAGCCGGTGGACAGAAGTAAGGAACGCAGGGTCAGGGTGACAGCATCCTTGTGGTTCGCGAAGGTGGGTCCCGAGCACTGAGCTCCTCTGCTTGCATGGACTCCTCCCTGCTTCACTCATTGGCCCCTCAAGAGGAAGCTCCTTAGCAAATTTCATCTTGGAGCTGAACTGGCTTGCCAGTTGGAATATTTGGTTTCCAAGCACACCCATGTGTTCATATGATGTGCACATTTGCAGAGTCAAAGGGGAAAGGGAGGCAAGGAGTGAGAAAATTTAATTCTGCAGTATAAAAAGGATTTGCAAAAAAATACTTAGGTGAAGGAACTTGAGTGCACACAGTATAAAAAATTAATTAGAACCACAGACTTCATTATTTGAAACGAGAGCTTTGGGGAGGAAAAAGAAGTTACCTTTTATTTTTTGAGAACAAACATGAGAGATTTTTTAATGGGAACTTTTCTTTTTCTTTCTTTTTTTCTTTTTTTTAAGGGGCAGGATCTCACTCTGTTGCTTAAGGCTGGAGTGCAGGGGTGTGACTGACCATAGCTCACTGCAGCCCCAAACTCCTGTGCTCAAGTGATCCTCCCGCTTTAGCCTGCAGGGAGCTAGGACAGCAGGCATGCACCACCATGCCCTGCTAATTTTTTTTTTTTAAATGTTTGTAGACATAGGTTCTTGCTATGTTGCCCAGGCTGGTCTTGAACTCCTGGCTTCAAGTGATCTTCCTGCCTTGGCCTCCCGAATTGCCGGGATTACTGGTATGAGCCATTGCAGTCACGCTGAAAGGGGTATTTACGTTATTTCCTAAACAGGGTGAGGGCTCCTCAGATTTCCTTCAGGCTGGGTTGTGCGCTTTGATTTCTGGCTTGGTGTGTAACGGATGGGTTGGTTGAGTTTGGTTGTCAGCTTGATTTGAGCATTAGTAAAAAGGCATCGTACCCTATACTTTACAAGGGACATGTTCAGAACTCAGCAAACATCAACCCCTGCCATACAGAGCACCAGGGGACTCAAAGTTAGCAGAGCCAAGTTTGTCGTCTCCACCAAGGAGCTTGCACACCAGTAGAGAACAGACCGCATAGAAACGGGCTCCTCAGCGCTATGTTTTGTTCACACAAGCATCTCTTTTCCTGTCATTTGGCCTGACACGGTTCCTCTGGCTCCCCAGAGCAGAAAGCCCTGAGTGGGAGCATGGAGGTGCCCAGACCAAGTCCTCCAGGCGGGCTGCTTTCCAACAGCCAGGGGAGGAGCTGGCTCTGCTTGGTGTGGCTCCCTTCTTGGGGTGAAACATCACTGGATCAAGCTTTCTTATAAAGGAATGCAAATTCTCCTACATCAAATCCTCGTCCTAATGACAGAGGGGTGGGTGCCCCAAGCACTGAGGATCAGAGGAGGGGACACCCACAGAAAGGATGGGGCAGGAGAGGTTCTGAATGTTGAACCAAGGCAGAGATTACATTTCCTTCCTGGGCCCCCGGCATTACGTGTGGCCAATTTCCTGTGGGGCTGTTCCAAGTTCCCAGTCCCTTTAGATGAGAGGCTGGGAAAAAAGTGTTTCTATCTGTGAGGTTTTTTTTTTTTTTTTTTTTAGACGGAGTTTTGCTCTTTTAACCCAGGCTGGAGTGCAATGGCGCGATCTCGGCTCACCGCAACCTCCGTCTCCTGGGTTCAGGCAATTCTCCTGCCTCAGCCTCCTGAGTAGCTGGGATTACAGGCATGCACCACCATGCCCAGCTAATTTTTTGTATCTTTAGTAGAGCGGGGTTTCACCATGTTGACCAGGATGGTCTCGATATCTTGACCTCGTGATCCACCCGCCTCGGCCTCCCAAAGTGCTGGGATTACAGGCTTGAGCCACCGCACCCGGCCTCTGTCTGAGTTTTTAATGCAGCCAGAAGACCCTGAATTCACACGGATCTGTTTGTACTCCTTGGCTTGTGCCCACCCTATGAGGTCTTCCCCTGTGTCTTGCAGAAATGGGAACAGATCGAGGGCAACTCCAAGCTGAGGCACGTGGGCAGCAACCTGTGCCTGGACAGTCGCACGGCCAAGAGTGGGGGCCTGAGCGTAGAGGTGTGTGGCCCTGCCCTCTCGCAGCAGTGGAAGTTCTCGCTCAACCTGCAGCAGTAGGAGGGCCCAGGAGGCCCTGCAGTCCTGTCTCCTGCACCATCAGGTGGAGTTTGGTGATCACATTATTGATTATGTTTCTTAAACTTTCCGCGAAACTAATATACCTCAGTATTCCATCATGGTCTGAAAGTCGAACTTCGGCAAGGCACGGATGACTGCGCAGATGCAGCCACAGCGAGAAGCGAGAGCTACCCTCCTCCTCCTCTCAGTGCAGCCCAGCGGGCCCCCTTCCCCAGGCTGGGGTGCCCTTCTTCCTTCCAGCCTTCACCTCTGCCGGCTCTGCAGCTGAGTGACACCCAGCAATGACCGGTCAGGGAGTGGTAGAAGCAACCGAATGGACAGGTGCGTGCTGAAGACAGGGCAGGAGGAGGGGGCCCACGTGCCCCCGGGGAGCCAGGAGAACTCTTGAAATCTCCATTTTCTATCCCATCGAAATCACCTCTGGTTTCCACAAAGCTGAGTCGTGTCACGTGGCAGGTTTACATCGATAGCCCCTCTCTCTGCTCCTCCGCTCCCAAGTGTCTTCCTGGCCCGACTCCCTTCCACCTGATGTACTTGCTATCTCTGAGGATGACGTTTTCTATGGTGGGACACTAAATATAAAGCTATATAAAGAAAGAATGTACGGGCAGTTCCCTATGGTTTCTGTAAGTCATCATCATCTTGTAAATTCCCCACAAAGCTGTTCACAGCCACCGGGAGGAGGGGCCAGGTTCTCATGGAGGGAGGAGGTGACCTCCTTTGTCCCCTGGAGCCCGGTCAGCCAGTTGGTGCTACTGCCGTGGCCAGCTGGCGGGCTTCCTCCGGACCACTGCCTCGGCCCCGGCATCCCTGTTGGGTGTCAGTCAGCCTGGGCGCCACTACTGTGCATCAGAACCCGCTTTGCGTGCTGTGGGTATCTGTGAACCTGGAGGGGTTACTTATTTTGACAGATACCACTTTGGGTCTTTTTACATTAAATTTCTTTTCTTTAAAGAATGTTAAAAAACACCCCACAGCTCCCAAGGTGAGCCAGTGATACTGCTGCGCCCCTGGCAACAGGGCAGACTGATGGCACCAGGCAGCTGTCACATGCTAGCATTGGCCTCATTGTGATCTGAGCCCCTGCATGCTGGGCCTTCAGAATTAATGGCCAGCAGTGGCAGGGACAAGCCTCTCAGCCTGGGCACAGGCCTGGCTCACAGCCCCGTGCACCTGCAGCCTGGGGAGCTCCAGCCAGACAGTGAGTCCTGCCCTGCCTACAGCCCCTCCCTTGCCCCGCCTAGCCAAGGTGTTGCTTCCGGAGGCGTTGGGTAAAGAATTAGGAAGGGTCAGAACCAAACAATAGCTGCTCATTTACATTGAGGATTCCTAGCAGGAGACAGGAGCCTTAGGGTCCTGTTAAACCACAGACGGTTATGAACTGAAAGTCATAACAGGGACAGGTGCCTGGTGCCTGCCTGGGTGCTCAGAAAAGTTCCTTGTCACCCCTGCCACTCTGTGATCGGTGCCCTGCTTCCCCTTTCACTCCTGGCTGCCTTCCCCAGCACCACACACACAGATGCTCAGTCTCAAAGAGGCTGGCACAGCCTGGCCGTCTGAGGCACCAGACACGCACACCTGCAGACCCCGCGGAGGGACAGCAGTGGCCTTGGAGTTAGGAGTGGCCCTGGGAGGTTTTACCAGTGCCACGCTCCTCCCTGTGTCTTGTACGAAAGGAATGACTGTGTGTCTTCATAACCCGCAGGAGCCCCACGGGTGTGCACTGTAGGACAGCGGCCCCAGGGTGGAAGCCTGGCTAGGGGGCCGCCGTGTAGGTCTTCCTTTCCCCCATCCCCTGCCATGTAACCAGTTGTGTTCTGAGTGGGCAGCGAGGCCCCACGCCAGAGTGACTGCACTCTTCTTTCACAGTGGGCTCTTGGGGGAGCCTGAGGAAACTCCCGTAGGTACCAGTGCAGGGCTATGGAAGGCACGGCAGGGAGGTACCCGTGCAGGGCCATGGAAGGCAGGGCAGGGAGTGCTCAGCCCCAGCACCCAGGTCCTTTTGTCAGACCCTGTCACCTACGATTACTACTACTGTTAGGAAGAAAAACATTGATTCAAAAACATTGAATCTGGCTGGTTTTTAAATCAGGTTTTCTGATGAATCCTTTGCCCCCACACCCCCACCCTGCCCACATCCCCAGGTCCTCGCAACCTTCGTACCATTGGGATGTGTCTACCCAGGCCCTTGTGTGGCCGTGCCTTGGGGGCAGCGTCCTGTCCCTGAGCTGGGGGGCGGCTTTGGATGGTGCGGGCATCACGAGCAGGGGTGGGTTGGGGAGGGGTCCTTTGCGGTGAGCTATGTTTACATGACACAGTGTGCCAAAGTGACTTACTGTGCTTGCGTTATTTTTTAGTCATCGGGACTGTCCCACCCTCCCACTCCTGTTTTTAAAACTCACAATTCTTTCCTAAGAGCCCTTCGAGCAAAGCGTGCCGAAGTTAGTTGTCTTCTCTGTGGTGGTCCTTTCTTATGTCTTCATAAAAGCTCAAATGATGGTATCTGTGAGTATGTTTTGCAAATTCAAAATATAGTTTGGTAATTTTTTTTCCCAGTTGATTTTTAAAAAGAACTGCTGTACAGAGCTTGTACTTTGTCCATTTTATAGATGGGAACCATCCTTGAAAATTGTTTAACTTAAATAAAGAGAAGATACTTTCTAGATACTGCTCTTTGCTGGCCGGCGTCTGTCCTGGTGTGTGAGGGCTGGGTGTGGGGACTGGGACTGTGGTCCGTCTCTGCACTGGCCGGCGTCTGTCCTGGTGTGTGAGGGCTGGGTGTGGGGACTGGGACTGTGGTCCGTCTCTGCACTGGCCGGCGTCTGTCCTGGTGTGTGAGGGCTGGGAGTGGGGACCGGGACTGTGGTCCGTCTCATCAAAGGCCCGCG
>CAUYOR010022468.1:0-62646 GCA_963573925.1 Callimico goeldii
TTCCATGGTATATATGTGCCACATTTTCTTTATCCAGTCTATCATTGATGGGCATTTGGGTTGGTTCCAAGTCTTTGTTATTGTAAACAGTGCCGCAATGAACATATGTGTGCATGTGTCTTTATAATAGAATGATTTATAATCCTTTGGGTATATACCTAGTAATGGTTCAAATGGTATTTCTATTTCTAGATCCTTGAGGAATCACAACACTGTCTTCCATAATGATTGAACTAATTTACACTCCCATCAACAGTGTAAAAGTGTTTCTATTTCTCTACATCCTCTCCAGCATCTGCTGTCTCCAGATTTTTTTAATGATCTTCATTCTAACTGGCATGAGATGGTATCTCAATATGGTTTTCATTTGCATTTCTTTAATGACCAGTGATGATAAACATTTTTTTCATATATTTGTTGGCTATACAAATGTCATTTTTTGAGAAGTGTCTGTTCATATACTTTGCCCACTTTTTGATGGGGTTGTTTGTTGTTTTCTTGTAAATTTGTTTTAGTTCTTTGTAGATTCCAGATATTAGCCCTTTATCAGAGGGGCAGATTGCAAATATTTTTTACCATTCCGTTGGTTGCTAGTTCACTCTGGTGATAGTTTCTTTTGCTGTGCAGAAGTTCTTAAGTTTAATTAGATCCCATTTGTCTATTTTGGCTTTTGTTGTTGTTGCTTTTAGTGTTTTAGTCACGAAGTCCTTGCCTATGTCTATGTCCTGAACGATATTGCCTAGGTTTTCTTCCAGGGTTTTCATGGTATTAGGTTTACCCAACACCATCTATTAAACAGGGAATCCTCTTCCCTTGTTTGTTTTTGTCAGGTTTTTCACAGATTCAATGGTTGTAGATGTGTGGGATTACTTTTGAGGCCTCTGTTCTGTTCCATTCGTCTATATCTCTATTTTGGTACCAGTACCATGCTGTTTTGATTACTGTAGCCTTGTAGTGTAGTTTGGAATCAGGTAGTGTGATGCCTCCAGCTTCTTTCTTTTTGCTTAGGATTGTCTTGATTCTGTGGGCTCTTCTTTGGTTCCATATGAAGTTTAAGGTGGTTTATACCAGTTCTTTGAAGAAGGTCAATGGTAGCTTGATGGGGATAACTTTGAATCTACAAATTACTTTGGGGAGTAGGTCCATTTTCATGCTATTCATTCTTTCTAACCAGGAGTATGGGATGTTTTTCTATCTGTTTGTGTCCTTTCTTATTTCCTTGAGCAGTGGTTTGTAGTTCTCCTTGACAAAGTCCTTCACATCCCTTGTTAGCTGTAAACATAGGTACTTTATTCTATTTGTAGCAATACTGAATGGGAATTCACTCATGATTTGGCTGTTTGTCTGTTATTGGTGTATAGGAATGCTTGTGATTTTTGCACATTGATTATGTATCCTGAGACTTTGCTGAAGTTGCTTATCATCTTAAAGAGATTTTGGACTGAGACAATGGGGTCTTCTAAATATACAATTATGTCATCTGCAAATACTGACCATTTGACTTCCTCTTTGCCTGATTGAATATCCTTTATTTCTTTTTCTTGCCTGATTGCTCCAGCCAGAACTTGCAATACTGTATTGATAAGAATGGTGTCTAGAGCCAGTTTTCAAAGGGAATGCTTCCAGTTTTGCCCATTCAGTATGATATTGGCTGTGGGTTTGTCATGAATATCTTTAATTATTTTGAGATACATTCCATTGATACCTAGTTTATAAAAAGTTTTAGCATAAATGGCTGTTGAATTTTCTCTGCATCTATTGAGATAATCATGTGGGTTTTTTTCCTTTGGTTCTGTTTATGTGTTACATATGTTTATAGATTTGTGTATGTTGAACAAACCTTGCATCACTGGGATGAAGATGACTTGATCATATTGGATAAGTTTTTAATATGCTGTTGCATTCAGTTGCCAGTATTTTATTGAAAATTTTTACATCAATGTTCATCATGGATAATTTTCTTTTTAAGTTGTATCTCTGCCAGGTTTTGGTATCAGGATGATGTTGATGTCATAAAATGAATTTGGGAGGATTCTCTTTTTGTATTGTTTGGAATAGTTTCACAAGGAATGGTACCAGCTCCTCTGGGTACATTTGGTAGAATTCGGCTGTGAACCCATCTGGACCTGTACTTTTTGGTTGGTAGGCTATTAATTGCTGCCTCTACTTCAGACTTTGTTTTTGGTCTATTCAGGGATTTAACTTCTTCCTGGTTTAGAATTAGGAGGGTGTAAATGTCCAGGAATTTATCCACTTCTTCTAGATTTACTGGTTTATATTCATAGAGGTGTTTTTAGTGATCTCTGATGGTACTTTGTATTTCTGTGGAATCGGTGGTGATATCCCCTTTACCATTTTTTATTGCATCTATTTGATTCTTCTCTCTTTTCTATTAGTTTTGCTAGCTATCAATCTATTTTGTTGATCTTTTCAAAAAACCATCTCCTGGATTCACTGATTTTCTGAAGGGTTTTTTATGTCTCTGTCTCTTTCAGTTATCCTCTGATCTTAGTTATTTCTTATTTTCTGCTAGCTTTTGAATTTGTTTGATCTTGCTTCTCTTGTTCTTTTAATGAGGATAGGGTGTTGATTTTAGATCTTTCCTCATTTCTCATGTGGGCATTTAGTGCTATAAATTTCCCTCTAGACACTGCTTCAAATGTGTCCCAGAGATTCTGGCACATTGTATCTTCATTCTCATTGGTTTAGAAGAACATCTGTATTTCTGCCTTTGTTTCATTATTTATCCAGTAGTCATTGAGGTACAGGTTGTTCAGTTTCCATGTAGCTATGCAGTTTTTAGTGAGTTTCTTAATCCTGAATTCTAATTTGATTGCTGTCTGACCTACCCTCCATGGGAAGACAAAGCTCGCTTGGGAAAAACTGGACCGCAGGTTGGAAGAAAGTCTTATGTTCAGACTTTTTTGAGAGGAAAGAGCCTCCAGGCGGGCCAGTCAGGAAAAGCAGGAAAATGGCCGTGCAGCTCAGAGGAGTAGGGTTCTTTTATAGGGGCAGAAGAGCTGGGGGAGTGGGAGAACTGAGGTGGCGGGCAACGGTTGGTCAGTTTAAACTGCCGGGCGGGGAAGCCAGGTGGCGGGAAACGGGGAAGAGCTGATGAGGCAGACGGTGATTGGTCAGACGGTTGCCGGGTGGGAGGTGGCTGTAGCTGGGCGGGAATCTGGAGAGGAGCTGATGAGGCGGGCGGTGATTGGTCAGCTGGTTGCCGGGCGGGAAGGCCAGAACGGTATGAGAGATAAGGGAGGGGGACGGGCTTTTCAACAGGGGCAGAGTTTTCCAAACAATTGCACTGTGGTCTGAGAGACTGTTATGATTTCTGTTCTTTTGCATTTGCTGAGGAGTAATTTACTTCCAATTACGTGATCAATTTTAGAGTAGGTGCAATGTGGTGCTGAGAAGAATGTATATTCTGCAAATTTGGGGTGGAGAGTTCTGTAGATGTCTATTAGGTCCACTTAATCCAGATCTCAGTTCAAGTCCTGGACATCCTTGTTAATTTTCTGTCTCATTGATCTGTCTAATATCGAGCATGGAGTGTTAAAGTCTCCCACTATTATTGTGTGGGAGTCTAAGTCTCTTTGTAGGTTGTTAAGAACTTGCTTTATGTATCTGGGTGCTTCTATATTGGGTGCATATATACTTAGGATCATTAGCTCTTCCTGTTGGATTGATCCTTTTACCATTATGGAATGCCATTCTTTGTATCTTTTGATCTTATTTGGTTTACAGTCTCTTTTATCAGAGAATAGGATTGCAACTCCTGCTTTTTTTTTTTTTTGCTCTCCATTTGCTTGATAAATCTTTCTCCATCCCTTTAGTTTGAGCCTATGTGTGTCCTTGCATGTGAGATGGATTTCCTGAATACAGCACACTGATGGGTCTTGACTTTTTATCCAATTTGCCAGTCTGTATATTTTGATTGGGGCATGTAGCCCATTTACATTTAGGGTTAATAATTGTTATGTGTGAATTTGATCCTGCCATTTTGATGCTAGCTGGTTGTTTTGCCTGTTAGTTTACACAGTTTCTTCATTGTGTTGATGGTCTTTAACCATTTGGTGTGTTTTGGAGTGGCTGGTACTGGTTGTTCCTTTTCTGGTTTAGTGCTTCTTTTAGGAGCTCTTAAAAGGCAGGTCTGGTGGTGACAAAATCTCTCAGCAATTGCTTGTCTGTAAAGGATTTTATTTCTCCTTCACTTATGAAGCTTAGTTTGGCTGGATATGAAATTCTAGGTTGAAAGTTCTTTTCTTTAAGGATGTTGAATATTGGCCCCCCACTCTCTTCTGGCTTGTAGGGTTTCTGCCAAGAGATCTGCTGTGAGTCTGTGATGGGCTTCCCATTGTGAGTGACCTGACCTTTCTCTCTGGCTGCCCTTAGCATTTTTTTTTTCATTTCAACCCTGGTGAATCTGAAAATTATGTGCCTTGGGGTTGCTCTTCTTGAGGTATATCTTTGTGGTATTCTCTGTATTTCCTGGATTTGAATGTTGGTCTGCCTTGCTAGCTTGGGAAAGTTCTCCTGGATAATATGCTGAAGAGTGTTTGCCAGCTTGGTTTCATTCTTACCATCACATTCAGGTACTCCAATGTAGTGTAGATTTGGTTTTTTACCTAATCCCATATTTCTTGGAGGTTTTGTTAATTTCTTTTCACTCTTTTTTCTCTAATCTTACCTTCTCATTTTATTTCAGTGAGTTGATCTTCAGTCTCTGATATTCTTTCTTCTACTTGATCAATTTGGCTATTGAAGCTTCTATATGCTTCATGAAGTTCTCGTGCTATGTTTTTTAGCTCTATCATGTCATTTATGTTCTTCTGTAAGCTGGTTATTCTAGTTAGCATTTCATCTAACATTTTTTCAAGGTTCTTAGTTTCTTTGCATTGGGTTTGAACATGTTCCTTTAGCTCAGAGAATTTTGTTATTACCTACTTTCTGAAGCCTGCTTCTGTCAGTTTGTCAACTCATTCTTTAACCAGTTTTGTTCCCTTGCTGGTGAGGAGTTGTGATCCCCTGGAGGAGAAGCAGCATTCTGATTTTTGATGATTTCAGCCTTTTTGCCCTGGTTTCTTCCCATCTTTGTGGATTTATCCACCTTTGGTTTTTGTAGTTGGAGACTTTCGGATAGGGTCTCTGAATAGATGTCCTTTCTGTTGATGTTGAAGCTATTTCTTTCTGTTTTTTAGTTTTCTTTCTAATAGTCAGGCCCCTCTGCTGCAAAACTGCTGGAGGTCTACTCCAGACCCTGCTTGCCTGAGAATTACCTGTGGGGGCTGCAGAACAGCAAGGATTGCTGCCTGTTCCTTCCTCTGGTAGCTTCGTCCCAGAAGGGTGCCCACCAGATGTCCACCAGAGTTCTCCTTTATGAGGTGCCTCTTTGGATATACAGGGGTCAGGGAGCCACTTGAGGAGGCAGTCCATCCCTTGTCACAGCTCAAGTTCTATGCTGGGAGCTCCAACTACTCCCTGCAGAGCTGCTGGGCAGGGACATTAAAGTCTCCTGAAGTGGAACTCACAACTGCCCCCTTTCCCAAGTACTCTGTCCTGGGAAGTTGGGGTTTTATTTATAAGTCCCCGATGGGCTACTGCCTTTTTTCAGAGATGCCCTGCCCAGCAAGAGGGAGTTTAGTCACAGTCTGCCTGCAGATGCCTTGCAGAGTTGCTGTGGGCTCCGCTGAGCTGCTGTGTAAATTTCCTTGTGATTTTGTTTACACAGGCAAGGTTAGTACTTGCCTCAGTAATGGTGGATGCCCCTCCCCCACTGAGCTCAACTGTCCCAGGTCAAGCTGAAACTGCTGTGCTGGCTACAGAAGTCTCAAGCTGTGCTGGCTGATAAAATCTCAAGCCACTGGGTCTCTGTTTGCTGGTCTTTGTGGGGGTGAGACCTGCCAAGCCAGATCACTTGGCTCCCTGCCTTTAGCACCCTTTCTTCAGGGAAATGGGCAGTTCAGTCTCGCAGGCATTCCAGGTACCAGCTAAAACAGCTGCCCAGTTTTGTGCTGGAAATCCATGGCACTGGTGTTGTCGGTAGCAGCGAGGATCTCCTGGTCTGCGGGCTGTAAAGACAATGGGAAAAGTGCTGTATCTGAACCGGAGTACTGGAGTTTCTGGAAGAGTCCATGATGGTCTCCCTTGGGTAGGAGAGGGAGTTTTCCAGCCTCTTGCACTTCCCAGGTAAGGCAGTGCCCCACCCTGCCTCAGTTTGCCTTCCTTGGGCTGCACCCACTGTCCAACCAGTCTCATTGTGATGAACCTTGTACCTTGGTTGTAAATGTGGAGATCACTCACTTTCTGCATTGCTCTCGCTGGGAATTGTGCTCTGGAGGTCAGAGTTTTATAATGGAATATAAAAATATCCAGTTTCAATAAAATATCACTCCAGAAAAGAACCAGGAAAAACCCAAGAACAACAATTAAAAAAACTCTCAAACCAATAAAAAAAAAATACAACAAATATATGCCAAATTCAAGCTGACAGAGATGTTAAAATTATTTGGCAAAAATTTAAAGCAGCCATAGTAAAAATTATTCAGTGGACAATTGCAAACACACATGAAATAAATGAAAAAAACAGAAAATGTCAAAGATATATACTAGATAGTCTTTCCCTAAAAGAATGGTGAAAGAAATTCTCCAAGCAGAAAAGAAACAATAAAAGGAGAAATATTGGAACATCAGGAAGAAAGTGCCTGGCAAGTTAAAATATGGATAATTATCCTAGGTTTTGTTTCTCACGAGTTTTCTAAATTGGGTTTAATGGTTGAAACAAAAATTACAACACTATTTTATGCAACTGTAATTTTATGTGGGAAGAAAATATTTAAGACAATTCTAAATTATAAATGGGGAGGACAGAAGACTATAAAAGGAGGTAAACTTTCTAAACTTTGCTGAAAATAGTATAGTGAGAACATGATTAGGCTATGTAAGATACATGCATGTGTGTTATATGAAGTCTTGCTTTGCTTAATGGTGGGGAAACATTTTAAGAAATGCGTTGTTAGGCAATTCTTTCATTGTGTGAATACCATAGAGTGTATTTACACAAACCAAGATGGTATAACCTAATACCCACCTAAGATATATGGTATTACCTTTCATTGTTCTTAGGCCCCTGATCTGTACAGCAGCTGCTATACTGAATGTTACAGGCAGTTGGAGCACAATGATAAGTATCTGTGTTATCTAAACATAACTAAATACAGAAAAAGCATAGTAACACGTGGTATAAAATATACCTGTATAGGGTACTCAGCATGAATGGAGCTTGTGTGCTCTGGGTGAGTCAGTGAGTGAGTAGTAAGTGAACGCAAAGACCTAGGACATTACTGTGCACTACTGTGGACTTTATAAACACTGTGTTCTTAGGCTACAATTAATTAATTAATTAATTAATTAATATTTTTCCTTTTTTTAGTAATAAATTAGCTTACTGTAACATTTTTGCTTGACAAACTTTTTAAATGTTTAAAAACTTTTTGAGTCTTTTGTTCTAACAGCTTAAAACACAAACATTGTATAGCTGTACAAAAGTTTTTTTCTTATTTAATAACCCATTTTATATTTTTTAAAATTGTATTTTTAATTAATTTACTTTTACAAATTTTTTCTTTAAAAACTAAGACACAGAAGCACACATTAGCCTAGACTGACACAGAGTCAGGATCATCAACATCACTGTCCACCTCCACCACATTTCATCCCACTAGAAGGTCTTTAGGGGTAATAGTATGCATGAAGTTGTCATTTCCTATGATAGAAATGCCTTCTTCAAGAATGCCTACTGAAGGACCTGCCTGAGTTTGTTTTATGGTTATTTTTTATAAGTAGAAGGAGTACACTCTAAAATAATGATAACAACTATAGTATAGCAAAATAGTAGGCAATAGAAAATTTTTAGCTTTATTATAATTTGATGGGACTATCTTCTTATGTCAGTGACCAAAATATTATGTGGTGCATAACTGCATACATACACACACACATATGTGTGTACACATACATGAATTCATGAAGAATATATTCCGATGTGTGTCTCTGTGTGTCTGTGTATATACATATAATATGGCAGCTAGAACAACTGCTAAAAATGCTATACAAAGAGATGCAATCAATAATGTTATAGACAAATCAAAGTGGAATTCTAACACCCATAGCTAACATAATAGTTTATGGTGAAAGACTGGGAATTGTTCCCTTAAAATCAGGAGCAAAACAAGAATGCTTGTATTTGCCACTTTTATTCAACATTGCAGTGGAGTTCAAGCCAGAGCAATGAAGTATGAAAAAGGTGATTCTTCCACCTCAGACTCTCAATTAGTGGGGACTATAGGTGCACACCATTATGCCCAGCTAATTTTTCTGTTTTTATTGAGATGGGATTTTACCATGTAGCCTAGGCTGCTCTTGAACTCCTGGGCTAAAGTGATCTGCAAAGCTAACTTCCAAAGTGCTGGGATTATAGGCATGAGCCATTGTGCCTGTCTAATGGTAATTTTATACAGAAATAATTCTAAGGAATCCACACAAAAACCTATTAGGCTATGAAACAAACTTAGCAAAATTCTAGGATACAAATAAACATGAAAAATCAGCTGTATCTCAATACAGCAGTAATAAGTAATATGCAGATCAAATTATGCAAACAATTCCATTCATAATAGCATAAAAAGAATAAAATACTTTGAAATAAACTTAAAAGGTACAAGTTTTGTACACCAAAAACTATAAAACGCTGATGAAGGAATTAAAGATCTACTTAATTGGAAAGACATGCAGTGTTCATGTATAGAAATGCTTAGTATTGTAAAGGTGCTAATACTTTCCCAAACAATCTATGTATTCAAATGCAATCCCTATCAAAATTTCAATGGCCATTTGTGCAAAAATGTAAAAGCTGATTCAAAAAATTTATATGGAATTGCAAGGGGTGCTAGGCAAATAATTTTGAAAAAGAAAAAGTAAGAAGACTCTCACTTTCAAGTTTCAAAATGTATTACAAGATAGCAATAATAAAAACGTTTTAGT
Organism: Callimico goeldii; assembly: GCA_963573925.1. Lineage (NCBI taxonomy): Eukaryota > Metazoa > Chordata > Mammalia > Primates > Cebidae > Callimico > Callimico goeldii. Next base: position 9,043 of record CAUYOR010022468.1, read on the forward strand.
GTGATGGTAGACATATAGACCAATGGAACAGAATTGAGAATTCAAAACCCGTATATCTATAGTCAACTGATTTTCAACAAGGGTGTCAACACTATTCAGTGGGGACAGAATAGTGTCTTTAACAAATGGTAATGAGACAACTGGATACCCAAATGTAAAAATAATGACTTTTGACCCCTACCTTAATACCATATACAAAAATTAACTCAAAAGAAATAAAAGATCTAAAAGTAAAAATAGAAAGTATAAAACCCTTAGATGAAAATATAAGGGTAGATCTTGATTATTATGGATTTGGCAATAGATTCTTAGGTATGATACATAAAAACACGCAACGAGAAAAAGGCAATACATTGGACTTCAACATTAAAAACTTTTGGGAGACTAGGCTTAGTATCTGAATGGTGAAATAATCTGTATAACAAACCCCTATGACACATGTTTACCTATGTAACAAACCTGCATATCCTGTACATGTACCCCTGAACCTAAAGTTAAAAAATAGAATGACAAATGTCACATGTTTTCACTTATTTGTGGGATCTAAAAAATTAAAACAACTTAACTCATGGACACACACAGTAGAGGATGATTGCCAGAGCCTGGGAAGAGTAGTGGGGATGGCAGGGAGGTGGGGATGGTTAATGGGTACCAAAAAAGTTAGAATGAATAAGACCTACTTTTTGATAGCACAACAGGGTATAGTCAATAATAATCGTACATTTTAAAAATAACTAAAAGGGCGTAATTGGATTGTTTGTAATACAGAGGATAAATTCTTAAGGGGATGGATATCCTACTCTACATGATATGATTATTACACATTGTATACCTGTATCAAAATATCTCATGTACAACTACTTTGTCTGCACAAACTTAAAAATAAAAAATATTTAAAAAATTTGTGTTCCAAATGACATTTTCAAGAAAGTGCAGACAATCTAGAGTGTGGAAGAAATATTCTATAAATCATATATCTCATAAGGGACTTGTATGTAGAAAATAGAAAGAACATTTAAAACTCAATATTACAAAAACACATAACCAGTTTTGAAAATGAGCAAATGATCTGAATGGATATTCATCTAAAGTGGATATACAAACAGCCAATAGACACATGAAAATTGTGTCAACATAATTAGTACTTCACAGCTACTAGGATGGCTATAATTAAAACAAAAACAAAAAATAAAAAAGAAACAGAAAAAAGTGTTAGAGAAGACATGAAAAATTGAGCCTCTGAACATTGCTCAAAGACATGTAAAATGGTACAGCTTGAGTGAAAAACAGTTAGCACTTCCTCAAAAAGTTAAATATAAAATTACCATATGCCACAGCAATTCCAGGCTTAGGTATATACCCAAAGAAATTATAAACCAGTGTTCAAATAAACATTTGTATATAAATGTTAGTAGAAGCATTATTCACCACAGACAAAAGGTGGAAACACCTGAAATGTCCATCAGTTAACTAGTGAATGAATAACCAAAGTGTGGCATATCTAGACAATAAAATGTTATTCAGCCATTAAGAAGAATAAAGTGCTAGTACATACTATAACATCAATGAACCTTAAAAACATGATGTGAAGGAAAAGAAGCCAGACAAAATAGGTCATATATTATATGGTTCCATTGATCAGAAAGCTGATTCTTGTTTGCCAGGAAGTAGGGGTGAAGTGAGAATGGGGAATGGCTGCTTAGTAATGGAACTGAGGTTATTTTTTTTAGCTTAATAAACATATCTTGGAAGTAGATAAAACTTAACAGCTGTAGAACACTGGAATGTACTAAAGGTCACTAAATTGTACACTTTAAAATGGTTACTTGTACGTTTCATGAATTTTACTTCAATTTAAAAAATTTCCTGCAGTAAACATTACACTTAATGGTGAAAGATTTTCCTTGTAAGATTGGGGATAAGGCAGGGATGTTCACTCTCACCACTCTTATTCAAAATAGGGGTGGGAACTTCTAGTCAATAAGGTGAGAAAAGGAAATAAAAGGCATACATAACAGAAGTGAAGAAATAAAACTGCTGCTATTTGCAGAAGATATGAGTGTCTATGTCCCAAGAAATCTATTTTTAAGAATCCAATTTATAGAACTAGTAAATGACCAGCAAAGATACAATATAACATATCAACATATAAAAATTAATGTCTATATGTTAGAAATGACAATGAATATGTGGTAACCCAAATTAAAATTACAATTCCATTCACACAATCAAATAAATAAAATACTTAGATGTAAATCTAACAAAATATGTAGAGGACTTATGCTAAAATATACAAAACACTATTGAAATAAATTGAAGATCTAAATGAATTGAGAGACTTGTCATAAATAGGCATTGGAAGGTACAATATAGTAAAGGTGTTAATTCTCCTCAAATTGATATATGGGCTTATTGCAATTCTTTCAAAGTCTAGCAAGATTTTGTGTAGACAGACATAGACATGATTATCTCAAAATTTAAAGGAAAAGGCCATGGAATGAGAATAGATGGAACAATATTGAAGGATGATCAAGTGTGAGAAATCAGTTTGTTTATTTCCAAAATAAACAAATTGATTTTGGCAAATGGATGAAACAGAAAATATAAACCAGAAAGAGGCCAACAAAAATATGCCCAACTGGTTTTGACAAAAATGGGAAAGCAGTTAATGGTAGTGTTTTAAATAAATGTTGCTGATTCCATTTGACACCCACAGGCAAACTAATGATCTTTTACCAAGTTTCATACTTCTCTAAGATTAACTCAAAATTGATCAAGTGCATCAATATAAAATGTAAAACTCCAAAACATTTAGAAACAAAACATAAAAAATATCTTAGGGATCTAGGGTTAGGCAAAGTGCTTTTAGACTGGACCTCAAAGTAATTGTCTGTAAAAGGAAAAAATGATAAATTGACTTTATTAAAATTAAACATATATTCTGTGTGCAAAATCTGTTAAATGAATGAAAAGATGGCTTACAGAGTGGAGGAAAATGTTTGTAAACTACATAGCCAACAATGGACACTATTCTAGAACATGTAAAGAAATCTCAAAAGACAACAGCTGTTAAATTCATAAAGTAATTTAAAAGCATTTGAATGTAGGAGACTAGCATAAAAAAATGAACTATTGATAGATGCTACACATGGATAAATGCCAAAAGCATTATGTTAGGTGAAGGAACCCAGACACCAAGACTGTGTATTGGCTTTGGGTAACCCTGGAAGAAAGTCTGAATAATTTTGGATATTATTCCAAATCCAGCAATTTAAAAAAAGAAACAATATAATTAAGATCATGTAGCTCTTCTGTTTTTTAAAACCTGTCCTCTACACCTTAGAATGAACTATCTTCCAACACTCTTCTCCACCCCACCCTGCCATAGCTAGCCACAGTGATCTTTCTCTTTCTTGAACATATCAAGCCAGTTGCTGACTTAAGGCCTTGCTAGTATCTCCTCTTGCAGCACCATTCCAGTATTATCCGCATGGCCCATATCACTACATGTTCAGTTCAAGTGCCATTTCTTTGGAGGGAATTCTTTAATCACCCCAGTCACCACAAGTGCTCATATTATCCTATTTGCCATTTTCACCACTTTGATCACAACTCAAACTTGCCTTGTTTGCTTATGAATTTAATTGTAGTTTTCTGTCTCAATTAAAATATAAATTCTATGAAAGCAAGGGCCTTACTTGTCTTATTCACTCCTGTACCTTTACCTAATTATTACTTAATAATTCCTACCATATGCTAGGCTATTGAATGAATGAATAAATGACTTCCAAGTAATATCTTGGCAAAAAATCATGAAGCACATAAATACAAGAATTTTGCACTCCATAGGAAGTGTCCCAGTATGTGGACTCAGTATGTTGTTTCTTACCGAGATCATATTCTGATTTTACTCTTGACTATGTGGTTTCACTTCATTGGTAACATTTGAAAATGGTAACCAAAAAATCATTACTAGGTCAAGTATAAAACTAGCATTGCCAAATAATTTCTAGTTCATAAGATCTAATGATTCTAATAGCATAATTAATTAATTTGCTTAGCTGGCATAAGTAGCATCATATGTGATTAAAGTTATTCAGGCAGTAAACTGTGAGGAAGTAGGAAACCAATTAGATTAAGTCCAAACATATCTCTCTGGGATTTGTGGAACACATTTAAGCAGAGACATGCCATTTTCATAGTCCAATTTACTTGTATCTGTCTACTTAGATTTATTGTGATATGTCCTTTTCTTTCTGTGTGATTATTTGCAGATTACAATCAGCTACAGATGCAACAGAGAGCATTATAATTTTGGAATATGTTGTTAATTAACTTGGGTTCAAATTCTAATAACATGCATGAATTATTCCCAAGATGCTAATGAAGTGGGGAAATAAATGCAGTCACTGTTATGTGGTTTATTTTTCTGCTATTTAATATTATGTAAAGTGTCTACTAAGTTGTGGAAAGCAAAACAAATATGAACAATGGTGATATTTTATGTGAGTTATTTAAACAAGTAGAAAAGAATCCAATCCAAACACATGTGAATTAATTTTGATTTAATTAATTAATGATTATTTGAGAGTCCATAAATGGTAAAAATATCTCATTCATTAAATAATTATAGTTATTACAGTTTGCAACATAGAAAGAGATCATAGAAGGAGGGGACTGATAGAGCTGATTTGTCAGCTGGAACTCAAGGTTATTATGGCCAACAGTGAAGGCTTTGCTTCATACCATTAGTGGATCTAAGAAGTCTTTGAGGTTGAGATATCTGAAATAGTAACAGTTGAAAAAGGAGACCAGTATAATGCCAATGAGATAATCACTGCATGGGATGATTCTGATTAATTTGATCCTGATGATGTAATGCCCAATGCCTGTTTCTGCTTCTACTTTTTCTACAGGGTACTTTGTCCAATGTAAAGATGTAACGAGCAACAAATCCATGATTCAATGTTTGCATAAGTATTTATCTAAAACAGATCCATCTAACTCAAACATTCTCTCTAGTTTAATTCAGTTAAATGAACTTAATCATATAAATATGGAGATTTTATTAGATGCCTTGCCCAGCTTACATACCTGAGATAAAATGATAAACAATTGTGTATAAGATTAGAAAATGATAAGTATTAAGAAAAAAAAAGTAGACCAGGACATATGTTGACACAACCTTTTTGTTATGTAACAATAAACATTAATTTAACTCATATGACTCTGAATCAGTGATCTAGGCTGGTAAGTTCTTTGGCCAGTCACACTGGGGTCTCTGTCACATTCTATTAACCAAAGAAAATCACAAAGTTAATCCACCTTCAAACCATCAGGAAATTGTCTCTACCTTTTTAGTTAGAAGAGCTACACAGTTACTTGGTAAAGATGTGCCTACAGAAATGGGGAGAAGTGAAGTTATTAATAAAATCAACCTATGGTGGTCTGCCCTCATGGAGTGTATAATTATTCATATCCCTTCCACATAAAAAATATGCTATTCTCATCTGATGATGATATGATCTGAGTGTTTGTATTCCCACCAACATTCATGTTGAAATCTTAACCTCCAAGGTGACAGTGTTAGGAGGTGGGGCCTTTTAGGAGGTGTTAGTGCTGCCCTCATGAATGGCATCATTGCCTATCTGAAATAGGCCCAAAGAAGCTCTTCCACCTCTTCCACAATGTGAAGACACATCTAGAAGGTGCTATCTGTGAACCAGAAGGTGAACCCTCACAAGACACTAAATCTACACTGACTCTTTGATCTTGGACTTTCTAACCTTCAGAACTGTGAGAAATAAATATCTGTTGTTAATAAGCTACACAGTATATAGTATTTTGTTATAATAGCACAAACAAACTAAGAAACATGACTATCAAAAAGCACATCCAATCGCAGCCTCAAATTCAGAGTCTAGGATTTTGTGATTTCTATTGGTCTGGATGTACCTTCTCTTGTTCCAGAGACCTTCACAGTAGTTCCTCCTCATCTGCTGCTTTGCTTTCTGTAGTTTCAGTTTCTGATGGTCAACTGTGGTCTGAAAATATTAAATGAAAATTTTCAAAAATAAACAATGTATGAGTTTTAAGTAGTGTGATAAAGTCTCACACCATCCCACTGTGTTCCACCTGAAGCATGAATCATCACTTTGTCTAGCATATTCACACTGTACAGTCTACTTGCCTATAGGTCACTTAGAAGCTGCCTTTGTTATCAAATTGAAAAATCATAATATATATAGGATTTGGTTCTATTCATGGTTTTAGGCATTCATTAGGGGTCTTGGACATATCCCTCATGGATAAAAAAAAGTATATGACTATAACAAGAAAAAGATGTGTGCCTTTGAAGCACTCAACATACAATGATAAAGCAGTGAAAATATTACTTATGAAAAGGAAAAAAAAATGAGAAGCACATAGTAGTCCCTGGTCCATAGAAATTCTGAAATTTTGTTGAGGTGATATTCCAGGTTCCCCTCTGTTTTGGGGGAATATTATTTTATTTGGATCTTGTTCTCCTTAAAAATTAATTATGTTTATTGTTCTCAATGACATTTCACTTTTCCTTCTGAGATGTCCTTTCTTTTCTATCCATTCTGGTCACTTTTGAAGAAATGGTCCTGATACTGAGCATCTGTCTCAGCCCATAGAAAGTTGGAGGTCCAGAGTCTCTTTCTTTCTCAGTCTCATAACATTTTTGAGCACACTGACAGTACTTTTGCCAATATGGCTCTTAAAATGTTCTGGATTTTTTATGTAATGTGATTGAAATCATTCTATTCAATTTTTCAAATGCTATGCTCACATTTCTTTCAAATAATTTCTTGTCTGAATCATTTCTAGTTGGGCTGTAGGAGAATGCCCTTGTAACAATCAGAAGTTGTTTTATCTGGCCTAAAGGCTTACTAGGCACCATCTTAATTATTTTAGAGGTCTTACAAAGGAAACTATAGTTATGTCTTTGATTTTGTCTGTGCCCTGAAGAGATGTCATACTTAACTAATTTTTCTTGGCTGGAGAGGTTAAAATTAAGAAGGACAGTTGTGTGTTATATAATGTTTTAATCCACAATGGACTGAATATACAATGGTAATCTCACAAGACTATAATATCATAGTTTTACTGTACTTTTCTATGTTCACATGTGTTTAGATAAACAAATACCTACCATTGTGTTACAGTTGCCTACAGTATTCAGTACAGTAACATGCTGTACAGGTTTGTAGCCCAGGACAAATAGGCTATTCCACATAGCAGAGTTGTGTGGTAGGCAATACCATCTAGGTTTCTGTAAGCATGATGTTCTTGCCATGATGAAATCGCCTGATGACAAATTTCTCAGATGTGTTTGTATTGTTAAGCAATATGTGACTATAATTTAGTTTCCCAACTCAGAAAGTTCTGGCCTCTCCGTTACCTCTGTATTTTTCTCTGCAAATTGGTTCGTTATTATCTGAGTTCATCTGTTTCATATTATACCTTAACTTCGGCTGTAGAAAAAATATCAGCACATGCTTTCAAAATTATGCCTGGAGATAACTTTGACCAAGTCCAAAATTTCATTAGGTACATTTTCTATATTTCAAGTTATTGACTTTGATAATTTGGAAATTATTTTGCCAATATGAGACCTGGGTTACTACTTTTTCAACCTTCTATAACAGTATTCTTGTCATGTTTTCAACTTCTTTATCATTTCCTAGCTCTCTCCTCTGACTGGTACCAAAGTCAATATCATACATTTTATTTCTTAAATAGTAGCACCACAATTAGATGTACTGTCTTAGTTATCTATTGCTATGATGATACAGAGAAAAAACAACTACCAGCTTCACTAACATACACCAGTAAACGTTTATGTAGCTTATTATGCAGGTCAACAATTTAGGGTGGGTTTGTCTAGGCATACTTTCTTGTCCTAATGAGGCTCTCTCACATGTGTAATATTTGATTGTGGATTGGCATATTTATGATGCCCTTGGTTGGAACTCATGAAATGTTTTGGCTCTGCTCCATACATTTCACCTTAAGCAAGGTAGGTATGGTACATTCTTCTAGTGAAGGCACAGGATAGGGAGGGAGCAAGGGGAAACACAAGAAATCTTGAGGTCTTGGCTTGGAAACAGAACATCAGCATTTTGCCACATTTTATAGACCAAAAAAAGTCACAGGTCAAATTCAAATTTGAAGATTAGAGAAGTACACTATCTTGTTAGTGAGAAGAACTAAAAAGTCACATAGAGAGTGTGGATATAGGAAGATACAAAACACTGGGGACCATTTATGTAAGTATTTTACCACAGTGATATTTGAGAAAATATTCAAAGGAGAGAAATGAATGAAGAAAATAGATATCTAAGATACATACTTTCCAGGAAAAGAAAACAGCCAGTACAAAGTTGCCAAGGCAAAAATAGGCCTGGGTCATTAGAGCAAGCCACTGGGCTGGAGTAGCATGGAAATTGGTAAGAATGAGGTCAGAGAGGTAATGAGGCATACAGTTCAGGGCTTGTAATATATTAAAGGTCTTTGCTTTTACTCAGAGTTCAATGGAGAGCATGGAAGTCTAACCTGCAGACTCTGGCTGAGTGACAGAAGAAAGGAGTTTGCAGACACAGGGGTTTGCCTTTGAGAGTGTGACTAGGGGACTCCATGGCTTACAGAGCCCAAAAAGGGAGTCAGCCTGTGTAGCCCCAATTTGTCAAAGATACTTGTATTTATTTTAGAACAGGTTCAATGTCAAAGGTATTGAGCAAATACCATTTGTGGGTAATTAACATTGCTGACCCCCCAAGTAAGAGTAGTCATTCACATGGATGATCAAAGGTCAGTTTTAGGACAACATGAGTAAACAAACTATTTAGCTTAACTTCTCTACATTCCCTTGTTATCTGTTCTTTGCTATTAGCTCAAGATAAGAGAATTAGGCTGCCTTCGGCCATAACTCTTTCCTGAAGCTCTTGCAAAACCTTCAGCCTTCTAGGGGTTTTGTGTGTTTCCTACAACATTTTCTACCATTCTGAATGATCTCCTACATCTCCCCCTTCTCTGTTTCTTCATCAGGTTTTGTTGATTGAAGAGTACACATGTGTGCAGCAACAGGCTTGTCAGACACAGCAGTTATAACTTATATTCCAGCTTTGCATCCTAGAATTAGTAAATCACATAAGACAAACATGAGTATAATGAGTATAATTAGTAACATTGTTTTCCAATCAAGGAGTGACATGTAGCTTTACTTGGCACCTCAGTCCAATTAACATACCCTACTGCGGGTATGTTAATCCTTCCTAGCCAAGCAGTTGCGTAATTAGAAGCTGGGAAGAGAGTGTTGACCTAAGTAACAGGCAGAAAAAAGGTAGATTTAGAAGATTTAGAGAAAAGGCAATAGAGTAAAGCAGACAAAATGAGAGAATAAAAAAGGAAAAAATTATCTGGAGTGAATGGTGTTTGGAGCAGAATTCACTTAGCCTCCTGAGTCATTTTCTTCAGCATCCCCCAGGCGATGGTCAGGGCCTGTCTTGTCCAAGGAAGCCACATCATTTGGGGCTGTGGGTCCTGCTGGGTCATTGCCTTCATTTCTTGTACTGGGTTGGGTCCTAGCCATGCCATGGTATGATTTGATGCATCATGCTGAAATCCAAAGAGGGCCTGAGGGGGTATAAATACAAGCCTATCCTCTTCCCCATGTTAGCAAATCATTTGGACCACACCATGCATTACTACTCACATCTTTCCATAAAACTGTGGGTTTTATGCCTTGAGAGGTTTTAGCAAAGAGCTTTTCTGTAGCCAATTGAAATCTGTCATTTAAACTTAAAAAATTAGGGTAAATAAGGCTTGTGCTAGTAGTATTCCAGGGTTCTTACTCATATTCCTCCTTTTTCGTTTCCTGAGCATATTTAACTTCTTTTGTAGGCAAAATTACAGATGTATAAGAACTGAAGTAGTTTGTCAGCAGGAAAGATATGTTCTATATGGCCTGTATAATCAGAGAGTGCTATCTGAAGATATAGAGATAGGAGCAATACTGCTTCAAATTGCTTTTTACTCAAAGGAAGTTTTATGATGTCAAGGTCATAACCTAGCAACAGATTGCGTCATCTGTGGCCTGTATAGATGACTTTACTAACTAGCTAGATATATAGGAGACAATGTTTTAGTCCTGGTATGTGAGCAAAAATCCATTCTAGGAAGTGTAGCCCTGGGGCCATCTGTCTTACTAATCCTGTAGGGAATGGTTAGTAGGAAAAGTAAATGATTGAACTGAATATCCTGGGTCTATGTGATCTAGTTGCCTCTGAGAAATAGTTTGCTCTATTTGCTCAATTTCCTTTTTTGCTGCAGGGGTTAAATATCTGGGAGAATCTAGGGCAGCATTGCCTTTTAAAATAAAAACAGGTTTTGCAGCTTATCAATAGTTATGCCCAAGGTGGGGAGAAGTTGGTTAATATTGCCCAGTAATTTTTGATAATCATTTAAGGTATGTAAGTTGCTAGTATTTAATTTAACCTTAACCTTTTGAGGTCTTTCTGACTGAGAAGTTAGTATGTATCCAAGATATTTCTAAGGAGATGACATTTTTACTTTTTCAGGTGCTATGATTAAACTTCTTAACTGTGTATTCCTTTGGATAGAGTCATATAAACTTAGAAATACTGTCTCTGTTGGTGCTGCTAATAAAATAGCATCCATAAAACGAATAATCGTGCAATTAGGAAATTCTTTTCTGCTGGGGAGCGAAGGCTGATTTACATGATACTGATACATGGTAGGGCTATTCAGTATTCTTTGAGGAAGCACTTTCCAATAAAATAGGTGAGCTTGCCTTTCATTATTGATAGATGATATTGTAAAGGCAAATTTTTCTCTGTTCTGTTCTGCAAGGGGAACAGTATAAAAGCAATCTTTTAAGTCAGTAACAATTATAGGTCAGTCTCTAGGAATCACCACCGGGGAAGGGAACTCTCGCTGAAGTGACCTCATAGGTAGCAAATTAGCATTAATAGTCCATTAGTCATGGAAACTTTTGTCTTCATTTTTCAGAATTTTTGGGAATGACAAAAATGTGTGAATTCCAAGGGCTGTTTTTGATGGTTATATATTGCCAGCTTTTAATTACTCCTCAATGAATTCATGGGCTCACTGTAATTTCTCTCCCTTTAGAGGTCTCTGTTTTACCCAAATAGGGTTTTGAGAGAGCCACATTATCATTATTAGAAAAGGGTTTGCTATCCACATAATTCATCAAATTCTGCCCTCCAGATGAGGTATTGACTGGCATCTAAAGTTGTTTTAGCTGGCACTGACTAGTCCCATGGGCTTACATGGAAGTTGTTAGCTATGACCTCAGTTAATTCTTTCATAAATGGGCTATCCACTTTGTTTTCTTTAATGATTTTCTTACCTCTGTATAAGCATCTAAAGAAATGGGTTCATATACCTGTTGGCCTTGTTGGTCTTGGATTACCAGGCAGGCCAAGAGCTCCCCTTTAAATGCCACTTTCCTAAACTAGGGTCCCATAGCTGTAGTGTATTCCTTGTCTTTTTTTCCAGTTTATTGGGGCAGGGGACTCAGGGAAAATTTCTGTCTCCTTTGTGGCACTTTTACCCGGTAATGGTAGGGCTGAGGAGAAGGAGGAGGCAGTAAGGTAAGTGGTGGTTCTCTTTCTCTTCTCTTGTTGGGCTCTTCTGTGTAGAGTGAGGCCAAAGTAGCCATGACTAAGGCCCATAACATTAGAGACGTTACTGGGACTTGTTGCCCTTGCACATGATGCTGTTTAAGATTTCTCTCCATTGTTCCCAGAGCTCTAGGTCCTGCATGTTTTCTGTTGGGAACCATGGACTATAGAAAACAGCAGTTTACATTAGGTCTCTTAATTGAGCCTGCAAAATAGAGGCTCCACTAGCTTTAAGCAGCTGTTTCAATATTTTTGTATGCTGTTTCTGTTGCACTGATAACTGTTGTCCCATAATGACACCCTAGCCTGAACAATTCCCTCAAACTTGGAAATCCTGAGTGGGCACCAATGACTTACGGACTGTACATTCTCTTCACCTTCATTTTTGAGGATTCTATTGCCATCCATTGCAGACTCTGAAGACTCTGGCCAAGTGGCAGATTAAAGAAGTTTGCAGACACAAGTGTTTTGCCTGTGAGAGTGCAGCTAAGAGTCCTCACAGATAACAGACCCCAAAGAGGGAGTCGGACAATGTAACCCTGATGTGCCAGAGACACTTGTATTTATTTTAGAACAGATTTAATGACAAAGGTTTTAAACAAACATCATTTGTGGGTAATTAACATTGCTGACTCCCTGAGTAGGGAGCAGTATTTCATGCAGATGATCAATGGTCAGTTTTAGGACAACATGAGTAAACAAGCTATTTAGATAAACTCCTCTACATTCCCTTGTTATCTGCCTTTGCTTTTAGCTCAAGGTAAGAGGATGAGGATGAGGCTGCCTCAGCCATAACTCTATCCTGAAGCTCTTGCAAAACTGTCCAGCCTTCTAAGAAGGTTTGCATCTTTCCTATAATTTATCTCATCAACCTGCCAGATCTCCTACAGAGGGTCATGAAGGATTTTTAACAATGGCATAATCTTACTTCTGTCTTACAAGGACATATCTGCCTGCCATGCTGAGGATAAATTAATAAGACAAAGTAGAGAGCAAGAAGACTAATAGGAGGCTAGTTCAGAAATCCATGTGCTCAGACTAGGGTATAATAGTCAATGTCTTAGGCCATTTGTGTTGATATAAAAGAATACCCAAGGGTGGGTAATTTATATAGAAAAGAGATTTATTCAGGGTATACAAGAAGTATGTCTCCAACATCTGCACCTGGTGAGAGCTTCTACTCATGGTGAAAGGTGAAGGAGAAGTGGCATGTACAGAGATCACATTGTGAGATAGAAAACAAGAGAGAGAAGAAAGGGAGATGCTGGGGGCTTTTCTTTTTTTCTTTTCTTTTTTTTTTTTTTTTTTTTGAGACAGAGTCTCGCTCTGTCACCCAGGCTAGAGTGCAAAGGCACAATCTCAGCTCATTGCAACCTCTGCTTCCTGGGTTCAAGCAATTCTCCTGTCTCCACCACCTGAGTAGCTGGAATTACAGACACATGCCCAGCTAATTTTTGTATTTTTAGTAGAGATAGGTTTTCGTGATGTTGGCCAGGCTGGTCTCAAACTCCTGACCTCAGGTGATCCACCCACTTTGGCCTCCCAAAGTGCTAGGATTACAGGCATGAGCCACCCCACTGGGTCCAATGTCAGGCTCTTTTTAAACAATAAGCTCTTGCTAGGACTATCAGAGTAAGAACTCACTCACTACCCCTAACCAGGTAGCACATTAATCTACTCATGAGGGATCCACCCCAGAACCTGAACACAGCCCCATCACCCAACATGGCCACATTGGGGATGAAATTTTAACATGAGATTTGGAGAGATCAAACATCTAAACTATCACAGCTGAAGATACAAAATCTGGTCAGAATTTTGCTATATCTGGAAGGTAGAATCAGTGAAATTTTCTGATTGATAGGTTATAGAATAAAGTAAAGGGATCAGTGATAACACTAAGACTCTTGGTTGTGTACCTGGAAAGATGAAGCTGTCATCAATTAAGATGATGGAAGTAGTGGGAGAAATATATTGGAGAGAAGATTGGGTGTTCAGTTTTGAAAATGTTAAGTTTGAGAGTTTTGTTAAACATCTATATAGAGATGTTGAGTAGACAAAATTACAAAGAGAGATCTGAATTGAAAACATGAATTTGGGAGTTAAGGACATATAGATGATATTTAAAGCCATGAGACTGAATGAGACTACCACAGGAAAGACTGAAGACAGAGATGAGCAGAATAACTGAGAGCTGAGCCTCTAGGTACATGAACGGCAAAAACAAAATAAAACACACATTTGTTAAAAATGTTCAATTTTATGAATAACAATAAAAACAAAATTAAGATAATTATAAAATGCCAGTTGGTTATGAAAATGACTAAGATTCTTAAAAATTATAATAATAAGTCCCAGTTTTATAGCCTTTAGGCAGTTTCTATAGGACATTGTAGAAAACAACGTCCCATTTTATTAATTCACTTTTAAGCATTTACCAAATGGAAATACATATGAACTTTAGAAATTATATAAAAATATTTATTGCATAATTACGTTGAAAAGTGAAAACTTGTATATATTATTTCTGGAAGGTATTAGTTGTATTCTTTTAACAAAGTAATTGACAAAATATTTATTATAATCCACTGATTCCTCTGATAGGTTTTCACCTAGTTGAATATTGGTAGATGTGTAAATAATTTACATATGACCATATTCACTGAGAATAATGTAAAATATTAGAAGATTAAAAACAACCTGATAGCATATGATATATTGTTTAAGTTTCCAAATTTTCTATTTTACATATAGTTAATGTACTTAAGAAATATATTTTGGAAAAAATATAAACTTTAAAAATATGAAACATAAGTATATTGCTTTCTTTATCTGTTGACAAACATGTAGGGTAATTTGGATTAGAAATGCTCCTCAACTTACAATGGGGTTCTTTTCTGAATCCACATGGTGTAATCAGCTTATGGATGGTGTCATTACCTAAAATAAGAAAGTAGAGGAGAAATCATTTGATTTTGCTCATGTTTCATGCCTTTAAAAACTCCATGGAAAAAGTTCAGAAAATACATGGAAAGACATATCAGGTGCTGCAAAAATAATTCAGATGTGGAACATGTAGACATGTTCAGGAGTTAGAATTCTGGAAGACAATTTTATTATCAGTGGAAAACATATTTGGAAACAAGCAGTCTAAGGACAGAAACTTGGTAAATGTCAACATTTAAGATTGGAAGAAGTGAAAGGACAATATAAAAGGCCTACAAGGTGTAATTACAGATGTAGAGAATTAAGGTAACACTGGATCACAGAAGTCAAGAGAGAAGCATTTCAGGGGAGTAAGCAAAAGTCAGACACTGCCGGCAAAAGTCCGCTGGAATTCACCCATCTTAAAAAAAATAGCATTGCATTTGGTAGTGAGATAGGTGATGAAAAGTTCCAAATCAACAGGAAGTTGAAAGTAGAAGTATTATTGCAGACAGTTTAGTAGTATGTAGATGAAAGAAAGTTTAAGTTAAAACATGTCTTGCGGTAAATCTACTTAAGAAACTAGGGCAGTAATGCAGGCATAGTGACAGAACTCTTAGCAGTTATCCAGATCTCATTCCCACCTCTACACCAAGACACGATGTAAGGAGAGTTCTGAAAAGTTTGTCTTTGACCCTTTTTAATGACATGGAAAAATCTTCTTACACTATGGGTGAAGCTTTGGAAGGCATATATGAAAAAATGCCCCAGATTCTGTGTTCTGAAATCTGTCACTGTTCCTAGGGTTCTTCCCACAGTTACTGACAATGGTGAGAATAACAAGGCAGGCATATTTTTAGGACAGAACACTGGCTCCAGGTCTCCCCATGCTGCTTGCTGAACTCCCTTAGACTGTAGATTCTCATGTGCTTCCTTCCACTCTGTCCCCTATCTGTCCTTTGCTGCAGGACAGACCTGCACTGTGGTCTGACTGCTTACCCAGCCTTTCTGGCTCCTGCCCAATTTTCCCTCACATAGGCATCTGTTCTCATAAAATCCTTGCACATGTAACCCCATCTTGGCATCTGCTTCTCAGAGGACCTGGGCCAACAAACACATAATTGAAAGCATCAGATGTTGTTTGAAAATATGACCCCCTTAATCCATGTGCTATTTGTTGAAGACAGTGATGTACATTTACAAAATTGTCGGTCTTGATGTTTAAAAAGTAAGTAACAGTTAGGCTTTACTAATTTTACAGTTGAGTCAGTCCATCTTTGTCCATGTCCCCCTTTTGATGCTCCCCCTGTACAATGCTCTTAAATTTTGAATATCCTGCATGTTTGAGGTCACAAAAAGTACCATCCAGTGATATTTGGCATTCCTTTCTGTTCTTGAGTATGTTTATAGTTTCCTCTAGTGAGCATGGTGAAACTGGCAGGTAAGTGTGAGGATTCTTTACTTTTTCTCTACTTGATGTGTAGTGTTTATGTTATTTGATATTTATCTAATTCGTAAAAAGATACATGCTGGTTGTTGAGGAAGAGATAGTATAAATCATACTAATTACCTTACTTCTGGGGTGAAGCGCTCGCCAGGACACTTCCAGTGTTTATTAGCATGTGTTTTGCATCACAAGATAGTAGGAGAACAGATAAGAAAATATCACTGGTTGAGAAACCAGCAAAGAAATGCACCTCTAAATTATGAGTAAAACTTGCTCCATCAATCTTTATTTTAATACTATTCTTCTCAAGTAATAAAGGCTACTCCAATGATTGGGCTACAGGTATGGATGCTGCTGTATGAGGATGAGTTAACTGGATTTGGCCTGAATTTTATTCATTATGTTTTCCATAAGACTCCAAATAATCAGGCAAGAATACTGGTCTCCGTTGTGTTTATCACTCTGGGATCACAGAAGGGAGAGGAGTCCTGTAGTCCTAATAAGTATCCCAGTATTACAAAATAGAGGACTTCACATCTATACACTCTCTCTGTAACAGATGCTGAGCTCATCCAGTTTAAAGGAGAGGGAGCCTCTTGAGAATGTGGCTTTATACAATGGGTTCTGATTGAATGACGCTTGATCCTATTTAAGTGAAGCCATGTGAAATGTGCACAGTGGATATAACTATTTTGATTAGTGAACTCAAATGCAGATACCATTTTATTTCCATACCACAGTTAACATTTAACAGAATAGGCAATTTCAGATTATTAACAACAGGCCATAAGCAATCCTGGCATTTTCTATGAAACCTATAATTGGAAACCATGACTTGGGAAGAGACATATATTTCCTCAAAATTGATTACTTTGTTCTATTCAGAGATAATAAAATCATAGAATACGGCATGGCAAATGGTCATTTGGTCATGTATTCTACTGAGAAACTAGGGTATGGCTCTAGGAAATACTTCCAGGAAATAGGAAATCAGAAAGAAATCAGGTAAGGAAAAACACAAAAACTACAAATCCAACTCCTCACCCCCAATGGAGTAGATATTTTTCCTTTTTTTTTTTTGACTCATCAGAATCTGAATTCACTTCTCATTTTGGAGGAATACCTTATTGTATCTATGTGGAAATTAAGACCCTTATCCTCACTGTGAACAGGAAGGGAGGCAAATTGTTTCTCTCTCTTCGTATCCCTTAATAGTTAAGGTATATGTATCTTGTTCTGGCTGCTAGATGGATGTTCCATTCTAAGCTTAAACTCTGGAGAAAGTGATGCAAAGAGGAAGGGATAGATTGTATTTGCAAGGGCTTCACAGAATCTTGCAAGAATTGTATCAACAAAAAATTGGCATATCTTGGTTTTAAGAATTCAGTCACAGCTGTATTCAGCAGCGTAGATGGTCATGGTACCAAAACAGCATTCTAATCAATCTAGTCCTTTAGCCTAAACTTGGTTATTGTTGTCATTGCCGAGGCTTCTTATTCACCCATTTTCCAAAATTTATTTATCCTGATTCTAATCTATGAGCCACCAAACAGCTAATTCTTTGTTATCTAAAAGTATACCTGTTGCTTATGGCCAAGAGCCCTGAAAGATATGTCACCTTGTTTAAAAATATATAAATGACTTCAAATAATCCTGTCAGATAATATTTTTATTCATCATTTTATTGGAATTATAGCCCCTGAGAATTGACAGTAACACTAGAGGGCATAGTTTAAACAATCCTCTTACTAATACAGGATATCCTCTACAACATTACTGGTTAGTGGCTATCTGGCCATGATTCAAATGCTTTCAGTGACAGAAAGCTAACAATTTCTCAAGGCTGATTATTCCATTTTAAGACAAACATAATTTTTACTGTTATTTCTTCCAACTAGCTTTCTTTAACTGTAAGATGTGTGATGATTTATTTGGCAGCCTCATCTGAGTTTCAGCTCATCTTGAGATTACAGTGAAAGGCTGTAGTCATAAATTTAGTTTCATTAAAGTTTAATTTAAAGTATTTTGGGCCAGGCATGGTGGCTCATGCCTGTAATCCGGCACTTTCGGAGGTCGAGGCAGGTAGATCACTTGAGGTCAGGAGTTCAAAAACAGCCTGGCCAAAATGATGAAACCCCATCTCCACTAAAAATAGAAAAAAATATCTAGGCATAGTGCTGCATGCTTATAATCCCACTTACTTGGGAGGCTGAGGCAGGAGAATCTCTTGAATCCGGGAGACAGAGGTTGCAGTGAGCTTGGATCACTCTGCTGCCCTCCAGCCTGGGTGACAGCAAAACTCTGTCCCCCAAAAAAAGCATTTGAAAAATGAAAATGGCACAGATATGGGCTCCAGAGAACCCCTGCCTTGGGAAAGTTTAATGCTGTGATATTTCTAGTTCAGATTTGGGTCTGGCTTCCTAAATTTAGCACAAGTTTTAAGTCTTATTAGCTCACCCCTCCTGGAAAATGTTTCCACAATCAGGTTGTCATCCCCAAATTGCCTTTGTTGGGGTGGAGGAGGGAGACCAGGATCAATGGGAGTGTTGGAATGGATTGGCTCATACTTCCTTTAACAAAGAGAAGCAATAGTGTTTGTGTATATGAATATTGTTACAAATGTTTTCTAAAAAAAAAAAAAAAAGGCCTGCCAAAGTGGGTGAATAAAATGCAGCTAATTCAAAGTTTAAAAACTCTCAGAATGAATGATAATCCTCGCTTGGCCTAAAACGTGTAGCTAATTGCTGTTTATTAGCAATATGCTTTCCTCCTTTGCAATGGCTATAATAAATCTACAATTATAATTCTTCCGATTAGATTTTTCATGTGCCAGAGCCAAGATTTGAATTTCTGCTGCTCAAAATATAGCTTCATTGATCAAAATCACATAGGTGAAGAATAAAGATGCAGCTGCTTAGGTAAGCTCTAGAATTTATATCGGGAGTGAAGATCCATAAAAGTATTTGTTGAAAAATGATACCAAATGAAAACAATGCCTAAAATCTCTAGAGGCGTCATCATTTTATGTTTAGTTTTATTAGTGGAAAAATCAGGGTAACAGCATTTGTTGGCAAATAATATATTAATGTGCATTAATGTGCGATTTTTTTTTTAATTTTTAAAAGTCCATGTATTTTATTTTCTCTTGAAAACACAGTTTAAATGGCTTGTAGTGAGGTAATTATTACTGAAGACAGTCCCCAAAATAATACATAATGAATTTATGTAACTAATACATACAGTGGTTTAGCCCTTTGGAAGAGTGTGTCATTGGAAATTAATCCTTGAGGGTCCTTCAATGCATTTCCCATTTAAACTCACCCTATTTGTCTTTCCATGCTTAAACTTCTTTGAACAGTTTGGGAGGTAGAAGCACAGGAACAAAGATAAAATTTCTGAATGAGCAGCTCTTTTTCCGTGGTCTGGGCAATGTAAACATCCATTCACCCACCTGCTAAAGTGAGTTTGTAAGGTGTACAGAATTCGAAGTTCAAAAATTCTCAACATTTTTAAAATAACACACTGTCCCAAAGGCTACTCCTCTGTCTGGCATAGCATTCCTATCATTTCTTCCTAGATAACTCTATTTACTTTTGAACTATTGACTCAATCACAACTTCCTCTGGTAAGTTTTCCCTGAACTCTGTGTTTGTTTTATGCACTCTTTTGGAAAAAAAGATAATTCTCTTCATAGTACTGCTCATTCCTATTGTATGATAATGAATATGTGGTTATTTTATTACTTCCTGTCTCACCTCCTGCAAACCCTGAGTGACTTGAGGAAAAGAGCCATATATAGTTTTGCTTACTATTGTATTCCCAGTGCCTCCTATGGTGGCTGGTAATCAGTAGACGCTTGATAAATATTGATAAAACAGATTAAACCTTCACACTCATTTTCAGAAGCTTTTTCCAAACCTGTACAATTTTCCTACTTCTCTACCATCAAGAGAAAGAAATATACCTCCTCTTGATGATGAAAATTCTTTCCCTTGCTTTAGATTCCATCTACTCCAGTTTCCTCCAATAACTCACTCTAGCAATCTGTCATTTTGCTTGTAACTATAATCTTTTTACTGTTCCTTCGAAGAAATATATCATCAAGAATCTTCTATTTTACAAATAATTATAAACATGAAAGTAACAAAAATAAAAATAAAATATTCTTAAACCTTCATTTAATTATTTCATTTATTGGACCTAAACTGTAGAATGTCTACAAATTTTGTAGTCATTTACCATTTGTCAGTCATATTTCAGGTTAAAGGGTGAATAACAGAGATGTAGATTCTGTTAAAAAAAACACACAAAAAACAAAAAACTGAGAGTCGGCTGCCATCCCCTCTCTCTCCTTTACTTCAAAGCCAAATTTCTAGTTTTTTAAAAATATCATTTTCCCTTGTGTTTACTTTCTCACTTTCTATTCACTCCTCTACCCCAAAAAGTCCCATACTGCTTTCTACCAAATAGCTAACCAACAGTAGTTAAATCTTACCAAATTTGACATTTGATCAAATTTGATCCTTATAAAATTTGACATTCTTTTAGCATTTGGACCGATAACTCTCTACTGGATTCTCTTTCATCTGTTGTTTGCCTGAAACTTATCTTTTTTGGTTCATGGAAGATTTTTCTTACTTTCATAAATGAACTATTATTTCTCTATTTATACTGCATGTTAGTATTCCTTGTGGTTCCATTTTTAGTACCCTTCTTAGGCATTTTCTGGGTGATCTCATGTAATCTATTGACTTAACCTCTCCTATATAAGTCTCAACTTATACTGCCAGAATCTCTAGTTTGATTTTCAAATCTATAAATACACTTACTATTCTTCTTTTTCATCTGAATTGTCCACAGATTATTTCCAAAACAAATTTATTGGCATTTCCTCCTGAGAACATTTTGTTCATTTTTCTCTTTCTTAAAAATTACCCCTCACCAGAGCTGGTTTTTTGAAAAAATCGACAAAATAGTTAGACTGCTAGCCATACTAATAGAAAAGAAAAGAGAGAAGAATCAAATAGATGCAATAAGAAATGATAAAGGGGATATCACCACTGATTCCACAGAAATACAAACTACTATTGGAGATTACTACAAACAACTCTATGCACATGAACCAGTAAATCTAGAAGAAATGGATAAATTCCTGGACACTTACACCCTCCCAAGGCTCAGCCAGGAAGTTGAATCCCTGAGTAGTCTAATAACAAGGTCTGAAGTACATGCAGCAATTAATAGACTATGAACTAAAAAAAGCCCAGGTCCAGGTGGGTTCACAGTCAAATTCTACAGGATGTACAAAGAGGAACTGGTACCATTCCTTCTGAAATTATTCAAATAATACAAAGAGGGAATCTTCCCTAACAAATTTTATAAGAACGACATCATCCTGATACCAAAATCTGGCAGACATACAACTAAAAAAAAATTTCAGGACAATATCTCTGATGAACATCAATGCAAAAATCTTCAATAAAATACTGACAAACTGAATGCAACAGCACATCAAAAAGCTTATTTGTCATGATCAAGTAGGCTTCATCCTGGGGATGCAAGGTTGGTTCAACATATGCAAATCTATAAACATAATCTATCACATAAACAGAACCAAAGAGAAAAACCATATGATTATCTCAATAGATGCAGAGAAGTCTTTTGACAAAATTCAACAGCCCTTTATGCTAAAAACTATTTCTAAAGTAGATATTGATAGAACACATCTCATAAAATAAAAGCTATTTATGACATACCCACAGCCAATATCATACTGAATGGGCAAAAACTGGAAGCATTCCCTTTGAAAACTGGCACTAAACAAAGATACCCTCTCTAACTATTCCTATTCAACATAGTATTGGAAGTTCTAGCCACAGCAATCAGGCAAAAAAAAGAAATAAAGGGTATTCAGTTAGGAAAAGGAGAAGCCAAATTGTCTCTATTTGCAGATGACATGATTGTATATTTAGAAGACCTCATTCTCTCCTTAAGCTGATAAGCAATTCCTGCAAAGTCTCAGGATTCAAAATCAATGTGCAAAAATCACCAGGATTCCTATACACCAATAACAGACAGAGAACCAAATAATGAGCAAACTCTCATTCACAATTGCTACAAAGAGAATAAAATACCTAGGAATACAGCAAAGGACATGAAAGATCTCTTCAAAGAGAACTACAAACTGCTGCTCAAGGAAATAAGAGAGGACACAAATGGAGGGAACATTTCATGCTTATGGTTAGGAAGAATCAATATCGTGAAAATGGCCATACTGCCCAAAATAATTTATAGATTCAATGCTATCCCTATCATACTGCCATTGACCTTCTTCACAGAACTGGAAAAAAACACCTTAAACTTCATATGGAACCAAAGAAGAGCCTGCATAGCCAAGACAATCCTAAACAAAGAAAAAAAAAAAAAGCTGGAGGCATCACGCTACCCAAGTTGAAACTATACTATGAGGATATGGTAATCAAAACAGCATGGTACTGGTAACAAAACAGAGGTACAGACCAATGGAACAGAACAGAGGCCTCAGAAGTAATGCCACACATCTATAACTATTTGATCTTTGACAATCCAGAAAAAAATAAGCAATGAGGAAAGGATTCCCTGTTTAATAAATGGTGTTGGGAAAACTGGCTAGCCATGTGCAGAAAGCTGAAACTGGACCCCTTTCTTACACCTTATACAAAAATTAACTCCAGATGGATTAAAGATTTAAACGTAAGACCTAAAATTTTAAAAACCTTAGAAGAAAACCTAGGCAATACCATTCAGGACAGAGGCATAGGCAAAGACTTCATGACAAAAATACCAAAAGCAATGGCAAGAAAAGCCAAAATAGACAAATGGGATCTAATTAAACTTAAGAGCTTCTGCACAGCAAAAGAAACTATAATTAGAGTGAATCGGCAAGCACCAGAATGGTAAAAATATTTTGCCAGCTACTCATCTGACAAAGGGCTAATATCCAGAATCTACAAAGAACTAAAACAAATATACAAGAAAAAAAAATTCCATAAAAAATGGGCAAAAGATATGAACAGATACTTTTCAAAAGAAGACATTTTTTTTGTGGCTAACAAACATGAAAAAATGCTCATTACCACTGGTCATTACAGAAATGCAAATCAAAACCATACTGATATACCATCTCACACCAATTAGAATGGTGATCATTAAAAAATCTAGAGACAACAGATTTCAGAGTTGATGTGGAGAAATAGGAGTACTTTTACACTGTTGGTGGGAGTGTAAATTAGTTCAACCTTTGTGGAAAACAGTATGGCAATTCCTCAAGGATCTAGAAATAGAAAGATCACTTGACCTGGCAATCCCATTACTAGGAATATACCCAAAGGATTTTAAATTGATCTATTATAAAGACACATGCACATGTATATTCATTGTGGCACTGTTTACAATAGCAAAGTCTTGGAACTGATCCAAATGCCCATGAAAGATAGATTGTATAAAGAAAATGTGGCACATATACACCGTGGAATACTATGCAGCCATAAAAAGGATGAGTTCATGTCCTTTGCAGGGACATGGATGAATCTGGGAATGATCATTCTCAGTCAACTAACACAAGAACAAAAACCAAACACCACATGTTCTCACTGATAAGTGGGTGTTGAGCAATGAGAACACATGGACACTGGAAGGAAACATTACACAGTGGGTCTGTTGGGGGTTGGAGGGCCTAGGGAAGGGGTGGCAGTGGTGGGGAGATTTGGGAGGGATAACATTAGGAGAAATACCTAATGTAGTTGATGGGGGGATGGAGACAGCAAACCACCATGGCACGTGTATACCTATGGAATAATCCTGCAAGATCTGCACATGTACCCCAGAACTTAAATTAAAAAAAAAAATCCTTCATTTAGCTCTTTGAGCCAAAGCCATGATGTTCACCTGTGATTTCTGACTACATCTTCCCCTCGTTTTCTGTGATAGTCAATCAAGTAGCACTGGTTTCACTTGCTTAAAATTCTTTAGCTTTCATTCTCTTTCCTCTATGTTCACTACTCCTACTTCCTTTTAGAATGTATCCTCTCACATGCAGATTATTATAATAGTCTCTTAAGTGATTTCCCTTATAAATCTAGTTTTGACATTTCTGCCAGCACAATTTTTATAATATGCAAATATGGCCATATTGTTCTAGTGCTAAACATTCTTCACTAGATCACTCGAACTGTCAAGTCAGCATCAGCCCCTAAGCACGTGCCTAGCCATTCTTACTTCACATTTCTTGTGCCGGCTTCCTTCAAATTCTATGTTCAGCCACCTTCAACTTCCTGCAAGGGACCATATTTTCTTTCATTTCCAAAATGTAGTGCACAATTCTCTATTGTATTTTCTTTGATCTTCCTAATATAATTATTAAGTCTTTGTTCTTTGGTAGTAGAATCCCATGATTATCTTCATTATATATTTGTCCAATCTAGAGGATAAAATGTACTCAAAATTCTTAACCTACACATACTCTATTTTCACTATCACCTTCCCTTCCCACTTCCCACATAAACACACACACACACACACACACACACACACACACACACATACACACACACACACAAACACACACCCCATAGAAAGAGGGCATTGATAATCTGATTTGATTTCTTAGTGGGAACTCAGATTAAATGATCATACCATGAAGTTGGCACTTTCTTTGAATTAGATCATATCTGTCCTCTGCTTGAAATGGTTTCTCATTAAACTGAGAATAAAAGATAATCACCTTCACATAGTTTAAAGATTACTGTCATTTATCTCTTAAAACTCACATTGTTCTCCACGTGCTTAAAACTTTGCAGCTACGTGGCCTTATTTCAGTGCTTTGACTATGCAAAACTCCATTGCACATGGTCTTTTCTCTCTTAATACTACCCCCTACCACCCACATCACTATTTTTTATCTGAATGTTCCTATCCATCATTTAGGTCTCCCCTTAAATGTCAATATCTCAGATAAATCTTTCTCGATTTCTCATTTTGTAATGAACACTTTGTGTCATTCTCACAATGTATCTTATTATGTTATATGATTGAATTATTAAAATTTATCATTGTCATCTACTTCTTCCATTTTACTATGAGGCCCATGAGTCTTATGGAGTATAAGAAGATCATATCTGTTTTGTTCACCACTGTATAATCTGTTGGGCATCTACAGGTGTTCAGATACCTTTGCTCAATGTGTAATAAGTGTAATGTTTTGGGAACAAGGACCATCATGTGCTTTCATTGCTTTCCTGGGAGGAGTAGAGATGGAGGCTACATTGCTAACTTTTCATATATGCTTAGGAACTCATTATGTAACCCCCTAAAGTTTTCAATGCTTCACACATATCCTTTTGGATCCCTTTAATCTTTTGGAACATTTCAGTTCCCTGAGTACTTTCTCTCCAAGAAGCCAGTGTTGGCATCTCTGTGCAGAGGCTGCCCTTAGGCTGGTAGAGACACTCAGAGCCTGAGTGCCTAGAGATTTATTACCTCCTGAGGTCTAAGCTCTTATCAAAGGTCTGATGAATTTCAGGGGAGGAAGTATAAATACTCCATCTCCCTTATCCCGATTGAGACCACAATTTCCTCTGTCTCTAAAACTTCCGCATGGAATTGAGCTATGCTGCTACACTCTGTGGGGTTTTTCTTAGTTCTATATCCTTGTTTGGCTTGTATCCATCCCTTTTTCATCCCAATTTTTCACTTGTCTATTGTTTTATCCTATTTTCACACAAATCCTTGGCTCTGAGTCTGTTTCTGGGGAACTCTACCTAAGACATCAAATTGCAAAGAAGAGGCTTTGAATGCTTTCCATGTTCTTAGTATAAACTTTTGACCTAGGTTGTCAGTCAAATTCTAAATTATTTTTTGTTTAAATAGGCACAGATGGAGAATGTGCTGTAAAGGCCTTAGTGATCTGCCCATCCAATGGCCTTGTTTTATTGATGAGGGACTGAGCAGCAGAAGGGCAGGTACTTGCTGAAGGTCACCGCCTTCGTGATTCGGGGATGACTACCAGGACTAGAATCCTGATATCCCTGATATCCAGACTCATGCTTTACATCAAGAAGCTTTCATAAATTTAAATTGAGTGATTTAAAAAGGCTGGAAAGAAACTAAACACTATTAAAATAAAACAAATTGGCCTGCAGATAAAAATAATTCATAGGGGCATTAAAGTCATTAAAATACATCATGAGGAGAAGCTGAAATGATAGCAAGTTAGTGTCCCTTACTATGTTTTATACAGCAATTTTATACAGTCATTTCCTCTGATGCTTCCTACAGAGAAACATCTGGTAATTATGTAGCTGTAGGATACATATATGTGGGTATGAATATATAGGTGTATGTGTGTGTATAACAAAGCATTGAGTTAAATAAATTTCCTTAAAAATAAAAATTTGAAATGTTTACAAAATTGCTTTTAAAAGCTGCAGTATGGTTGCTTCACAGATTGTAGTAAGTAATAGCTTCATATGTCTTACCTGAGAGCCCTCAAAGTGGTTTAAATGTATTGTACTTGTGACTTATGAGGTTCCCAGACAAGAGATAAACCCATAATTTTCTGCAGTCATCGTTACTCAAGATGACAGGCTCAACCTGGAATGGAATTGATATATTAGATTTTTTTTATTCAGATAAAGCTAACACATAACTATAAATTCTCTGATTAATGAAAAGTTTCTAATACCAGAGCTAACATATCTTCATGATTTGGTCTCTAAAACTAATTTAAGCAAAGTTGTAAATACCAATCCCCCCCACAAAAAACCCACCCATTGCTGTGCATGTGTGTATGTGCTTGAGTGAGGGCTCATGCATTCAGTGATAGGCCCACGAAATTTTATGAGAGGTAAAAGGGGTTCTTTTGGTGACATCAATTTTATTAGTAGTAAAATGTTACAGAGGTTTTGTGATAGTTTTTCTAGAAGAAGGAGGAGGATATGAAATTTAAATGTATTGCCTTGAAGTCCATTTCTGATAGCTTAACATTATTTTAACTAAAATGAAAATACACAGTGCAATGTTTTTCAATAAGTAGACTGAGAAAGGATTGATTTAGTAATCACCCAAAAGTCTACACCATGCAGAAATGCTCTAAATATCATTTCCTAGAAGTTATATTTGAGTGCTATCAGGGATGGAGAGTTTAGTATTTACAGTTTTAGACAATAATACCTTTTAGAACATTTTAACTTATATTCATAAGAAATATATCTTTTCATAAATCCAAGCCCCTTGTCAGAATCCTGCCCTCTGGTGATACACAGAATTATTCTAATCTTTCTGGCATAGGATATTTTTTCACAGCCACCATATGCACAATGCTCTTTGATTTTCTAGATGGAAAGTAGAGTCTCTCTTCATTTCTCATGCAACATGGTTTCTAAATTTTTCATAATCCTGTCATGGTTCAATTGGTGAAATTTTCTTCAAATGTGGCATTCCATTGAGGAAAAATAGCACTTTTGCTGCTCCTAATTTATTTCTGCAACAAATAGTTATTTAGTGTCTGTTTTGTGTCAATGCTACTCTAGGTATTGATTGAGGGATACGATCTATAGGAAAGGAAAGAAAAAACTCTGTCTTCATAGCGTTTTTAAGTACGTTAAGCAGTGCATATTTTAAAAGGTAACCTATCTCTTTAAATCCAAACTCTCTTTTCTTTGTAATCTAAACTATGTTAAAAATTTTGATTCAGCAAATAAATTATATTTGCTCATACTTAAAAAATCATAAATTAAAATATTTAGGGTTTATATATGAGCATTGAACAATCTTCCATTCTAACTTTTACCTTAAATAATTTCGGAAATGAACACATTTCTTTTAAAAATATTTTATCTCATCATCAGACTTGAAGTAATTTTTATAATTTAATCTTATCTGTGAAAGACCCTTTATGGTGGTCAGCAAAACATTAATGAAAACGCTTTTTCTGACATCACTAAGTTGTGGTTCATAATGTTACTTAGGCAAGGAGTCAAGGACAGGATCTTGAAATCCCGTCGTTTCAAGATGGTAATATAGTGTGAAGCAAACATTATAGTTAATAACAAAAAGACTTCAGTGAAACCAAAGTAACATAGAAATTCTGTTTCTGCAGGTAACCATCATTAACAACTTATTATTTGTCTCTACAGAATTTTAATGGACATATTTTTAAACAAATTGTATCATATTTTATACTTTTGCATTTCAACTAACATACATATCATATATCTATTCCCATTTTAAAATGTAAAAAAATTCCTTTCCTTTGGAATGTATGCATTTTTCCCCCACTGTACATGTATACTGCAATTTATTTAATCTATTCATTATTCATTGACATTTAGGCTGTTTCCAAAATTTTTTCATTATAAGCAACATGGAGCATACATACTGAGATATACATTTTTGTGCACTTGCACTGTTCTTATCCTAAGATAAACTTTCAGAAGTGGATCAAATTATATTCAAATTTAAATTTTAGAATACATTACCAGATTGCCCACTAGAAAGCATGAAACATTTTAAACAACCATCTCTATAAATCAAATTTTTATCCACTTTAACACCGTCAAGCAAGAAGTATTATAAGTCTTCCTAATCATTTTCCATTTAATAGTTTGTTTTAATTTGTATTTGCATGTCTAACAGCAATTTGCATTCTATACTAACTTGCCACTTGCCCAATTTTCTATTTGGACAATTTTATTTCTCTTTTTGATTTGAAGAATATACTGAGTTTTCTGGTCATATGTTGTTCAAATTTGTCTTTTAAAATATATCTTTTGTGTATAGTATATATAAAATGTGTGTGCTGTCGTCTGAAAAAATTTTCTGTACTTTTAATTTGATCTTTAATCAAATGTTTAGATTTGATTGAACAACAGATGATTTAACAGCATTTCAATATCAAAATGGAACTTGGAAAAGGGAGTTGTAAGGAAAACAGTCCTATAAGATAGTATTGTTTAATCTTGTGTATAATACTTTAATCTCTCTAAATCTCAATTTCTGTATTTGTAATTAAAAAAAAAAACAAGAAAAACTAAAAGAAAATCAAGAAGAATAAATAATGTCTACTTTGTGTAAAGGGATATTCTGATGATAAACTGTGCTAATGTATATGCTAGCAATTTTTTACTATGTGGAACAATGTTTAATTATCATTTTCATTTTCTTTTTAACTATACCATTTATATAAATCTAACAGGTTATGCTACCTAGCTATCTAATCAGTAGTTTGAAGTACCAATATCTTAATTTTCTTCTAAAGAAACCAATATCTTTATTTTTCTCATGATCTTATAGGACGTCTGTGGTTTCTCATGATTCTTAAATATTACTGGCATCACAACTATAAGTTGTCTCTAAACTTAGGATACAATTAATCTCCATCTAAAGACAAAAATTTTCATAAAACTGCTGGGAGCTTTCACTACCTCCTCACCTTTTGTGATTTTCTATTTTCTCCTAAGGATGTTTATTCTCTCCTTTGCAGTTTGGTCATTATTCTCCTTGAAAAAGGTAGATTAACTTCATTTCCCTTTTGTTATGTATTTTCCCTGCTTTCCAGCAATATGATTATCTACTACTGCTTTTGCTTGCTTTGGACATAGTTTCAGGCACCCTGTGGTTATAGCTGATAATTTGTTTTTGGCTTCCCCTAATGTGGGGATTTAGCTTTCTGAAATAAATTCTTATCACTTTTTTTCATTTTTCTCTCTATCTTGCTCTTCTATATTCATTTTAGGTTATGTCCCACTTCCCATCTGCCTTAGTCCATTCCGGCTGCTATAAAAAAAAATCCCATAAACTTGGTGGTAACAGAAATTTATTTCTCATAGTCCCATAGGCTGAGAAGTTACAATAAAGGCATCTGCAGCTTTGGTATCTGGTGAGGAACCACTTCCTGGTTACTCGTTTTGTCCTTACCTCACTTGATGGAAAAGACAAATGGGCTCCCCTTGGTCTCCTTTATAAGGGTACCAATCCCATTCATGAGAGCTCCACCTTCATACTCTAATCACCTCCCAAAGACCCAACTTTCTAATATTATTGCATTGATGATTAGTTTGAACTTATGAATGTTGGAGATACATAATATTCAGATAATGGAAACATCTACCAAGATTTAGTGTTTCAAGAGAATGGACAAAAGATAGATTTTACTAGTATCAGAGACCACAGAGATAATTTTCTCACTCAAGACAATGGGAGATACCAAAGCTAAGGAAGAAACTATGGAAAAAGCCTGAAAGAAGATATGGAGTTATATAACTGGTGGGCCGAAAGACGTGGTGAAGCCAACAACCAAGGATATTAGAGTAAACACAATATGGAGAAAATAAATCATTTATAAGCAGGCCAGGCATGGTGGTTCATGCCTGTAATCCTAACACTCTGGGAGGCTGAGGCAGAAGGGTTGCTTGAGGCCAGGAGTTTCAGATCATCCTGGGCAACATAGCAAGACCCTCTCTTTAAAAAAATCATAAAGGGCTTAATGGAGGTCAAGGAAAATTTATTTGTTGCTTGCCTTAAAGACTGGCTGAAGCATGGTTGGAAAATGAATAAATCTTACATTCTTTTTCAGATCCTGACCTAGGATTCCCTTAGATTCCCTTTGGAATTCAGTGATTTCACTTCTGGATTTATCATCTTCTCAATATGGGCAGGGCTGTTCACAGATCAATAATCCAGCTTTGTGAAAATCTAGGTTTTGTGGATTTGAATCATGAAGTTAGATATTAATAGAGAGTTAACAATCCCTTTGAATTTTCATGTATTAGCTCTTTCACAGGTCATTGGGAGTGTATAAAGAGATGTTCCATTTAAAGAGCTCTGTTCTTTGCTGGGAAGATGGAAGGAAATTTAATGAGTCCTTGCTGTATGTTGATATCAGGGCAATAGTGGAAGAACTCAATATATCGGCTAGAAAAATGAAATATGCCCAAGTGACATGTGATAGGGAACTACTATATGGGCTAATACATTTTGCAATCTGATTCCTATACACCAATATAGAAGGAATTAACATCTTAATAATAGTGAGTCCTCCAATCTATGAACATGTCCATTTACTTAGATCTTTTAACATTTCTCTCAGTAATGTCTATATAGCTTTTGCATGCTTTTCAGTAGATTATACCTAGGTATTTGATATTTTGATGCTATTGTAAATTATGATTTTTAAAAATTTTATTTTCTAATTATATCCAACAAATAGAAACAAATTGTCCAATGACCTTAATAAACACACCTATTAATTCTATGGATCTCTCTGTAGCTTTAAAAAATTTTATGTGTGTTAAATTGTCAACTATATAAAATAGAGTTTTAGCATTTTTTAGAACTTATATTCTTTGTGTATAAGCATTTTGGGAGATAATTTGCATTAAATTCAGAAAAAGATAGAGAGCATGAGGGTCCTGGAATAACTCTGGCAATAAGTAGAATTCCTAGTAAAGTGTTTTAAAACTCCTAGTAGAACTCCTAGTAAAGTGTTTTTCTCCTTGCTAAAGATCATAGGAAAATGTGGGTGGTGCATGAGAAATAATACAGTCGCCTCAGAAATGACACTGTGTGGATATCGATGGTGGTGGTTTCATAGATCCCTGGGTCTCTCTACCTGCGTAGGAATACATTTGATTCAGCCAGGTTACAGTAGATAATATTTCTAAAGAGTTCTTGTGTTCCAGACATAATGTGCTTTAAATTTTAATTCATATAATCAAAACAATCCAGTGAGATATAAATGATTACGCTTTCCGTCTTATAGATGAGAAAGCATACGCACAGGGAAGTTAAACAACTTTCCTAGGAATACACAGTAAGAGGGTGAACCATTCTCTTAACAAATTGCAATGTTGCATTTCTAAAACTTGTGCTCTTGACCACTGTGTTTACTATTTCATATTGGTCTTCTGGGTCATAGCTTATTCACAAAGCTACTTCATATCTCTTAATATACTCTGAAGTGGATATATTGATAAATGATCAAATAAAATTCACAGTACCACTAATTGGCAAAATCTGAGGCACAGCGAGTAAGATAAACCCCGGTGCTTGTCCCACCATTGACAGGCAACTTACTTTTCCATTGGTAGTTGTCATGTTACTTGGGCCAATACAATGCACGTCTTACCTTATTGCAATACAGACAAGGCTAACAGCATATCCGATAACAGGAATAATCAACCAGCAGGATTAGACAGGTAGCTTCATGAATTTCCCACGATACCACCCTAGCTTATGTTGGACAGTGAATTTGCCAAAGTGGCAACAGCATGAACAGATCAGGTTTATTGCATTGCATAGTCCAGGAGCCACCGGTAGATGTCTTCAAACTCACATAAACCAAACATTTCTTAGAGAATAATTCACTTGACTGTGAGAGCTACTTTATCACTCAGTGACTTCCAAAACTGCCCTCTGAGTTAAATCTATTCTGCTGAATCAGTATAATCTAATTTGTTCCATGTTGTCTTATTAAGCCTACTGGTAACACTGAAGGCCTCAAAATTAGAGGTTTGCAGCATTCTACTTGACAAAGCTGTCAAATATAACAGGAAGTCAAGAAATACTGTGTGACTAAACTTTTTGCCTGCCAAAACCTGTAGTTTGGCACCCTGGAAAGACTGTACCAACAATAATAGGAAGATTGTTACTTTTGAAAAACATTGGCCATTTATATAGCATTAATATTTCCCACTTTCAACTGTTCAGTATCTTGATGACAAGTGGTGCATGTTTTAGGTACAAATAGTCACAGAAGACCAAGCCAAAGTACCAATAGCCAGTCCATAGTTTTCAAATTTAATGTCTACTATTTTTTTTCTTAAAACACAAGATTCTTCTTATAGCCTATTAAAATGGTATACAAGGCAATAACTAGGTAATGGTCTATGAGGATTTAGAGAAGAAAGTGAAAAATAAAATACCTCCTTTTTCTTTACAGTGCAGGTATAAGACACCTTACTGTAAGGTGTTCATTTGAAAAAAAATTGGCTAACTGCAAGCTATACATAGCTGTTTTAAAGAAATTTTTCAAAAGTAGATTACAGGAAGTAAATGAGTTGAAAGAGATAATGGCAACTTACCCTGATTTCAAATTTTGAAAAGATTAACCTATACTGCACTGACAAGCTCCACTGTTGAAAAAAAGGTATGATAAATGAAGACAATGAGCTTACTACTATCATGTATATATATGATATTATATAATATATAATTATGTAAGTATTATATATTGGATATTATATGTATTATATGTAATATATGTAATATATATATCACATAGGAGCAATTCCTGTAAAAAGAAACAGCTACAAGCATTATGTGTTTTCTACATACAAAAAAAAAAAAAAGCAAAAGGAAAAAGGTGACTGACATAGTTTGGATATGTCCCTACCCAAATCTCATCTTGAACTGTAGTTTCCATAATCCCCATGTATTGTGGAAGAGACCCAATAGGATGTAATTTAATCATAGGGGTGGTTCCCCTTAAGCTATTTTCTTAATAGTGAGTGAGTTCTCATGAGATCTGAGGGTTTTACAAGGAGCTTTTCCCCCTTTTGCTTGGCACTTCTTGCTACTACCATGTGAAGAAGGAAGTATTTGCTTCCGCCTTTTTCATGACTGTAAGTTTCCTGAGGCCTCCCCAGTCATGCTGAGCTGTGTCAATTAAAACTCCTTCCTTCTTTAAATTACCCAGTCATTGATATGCCTTTATTAGCAGTGTGAGACTAGACTAATATGGTGACTATTTACCTTGAAATAGTGTAATTGCCTGCAATAGGATTTTCCTGCCCACTGTGCAGACAAAACCGATTTACTGAGACCATGGTCTTACAGTAAACAAAGAGTTTAATTAGCACTAGCCTAGCCACAGAAAAGATGGGGGAGTTATTATTCAAATCAGTCTCTCCAAGAAGTCTGAAGATAGAGTTTTAATGGATAATTTGTTGGGCAGGGGGCTAGAGAAAGGGTACTGCTGATTGATTGGGGATGTAATTGTAGGGATATGGAAAATGGTTCTCATGCAGAGAGTCTGCCTCTGGTTGGGGGCCACAGGATCAGTTGAGTCATGAGTCATGGATTCAGGTGGGGTTGATCAGTTGCCAGAATGCAAAAAAAAGCATGAAAAACTCCTCAGTAGATTCTACAATAGTGATGTTATGTATAGGAACAACTGGGGAAGTCATAAATCTTGTGACTGCTGACTACATGACTCCTAAACAGTAAGGGATTAAATAAATTATGCCTACATTTTAGCATCAAACCCATCCCATAATCCTAATCTCATGGCCTTTCATAAACTTTCAGTCCCTGAGAACAAAGAGTGTTTTAGGGAAGCAATGCTGCTATTCGTGCTTCAAAACTAAGCCATAAAGTAAGTGCCTCCCATAGTTAGCTTGGCCCATACCCAGGAATAAGTGAAGACAGCTGGCCTATGAGGCTAGAAGCAAGATGAAGTGAGCCATGCTAGATTTCTCTCATTGTCATAATCTGCAAATGTGGTTTTAATCACTAATAGAAATAGAACATCAGCCTATATTGACAGGGCGGGGCTACATGCAGGACACATTGCTTCCCCCAAGTGCTAGTCCTAGGAGAACATGGAACACTTGTTTAACATTAGCAAATTGTGATTTAAATTATTGCCTCTTCTTTCTCCTGGAAAGTGGCAATTAATCCAAAGTGAGAAGTGTTATGCTGTACTGCAAATTAAAGGAACAGAAAATCTGAGGGTGGTAGAGGGGGGAAACAATCTCTGGTTGTTAAATTAGAAGGGAGGAGATAGGTGTCAGAGTTAAGTAAGCACTTGAGTCAGAAAGAGAAGAGAAGAAGAACTTAGTTTTTGTTGTTGTTTTTCCTTTGCATTTGCAATGCTTTAATAGTGAGCCTATGACTCACTGTGTTAAGGACCATTCAGATGTATTCTCATTTAATATCAAGACAGCTTTGGGGATCATACATTATTATTCCTATTTTACAAATCAGTAAACAGATGTTTGTTGATGTTAAATCCCTTGCTGGAGATAGACAATTAGTTGATGAAGCAGTCAGAATCTGACCTATGTATCTCTGGCTCCAAGTGCAGACTGCTTCCATTAAGTAATTGATTTTAGGAAGTACAAAGTGTCACTTCACTGCCTAGGTCTTGGTTTACTCATCTATACAGTTGGATAATAAGCTGGATCTGATAGTGTTGTGAGAAATAATTTTGAATGATGCATGGGAAAAATTCAGGACAGGGCATGTGACAAAGCTTAGTACAGGACAGTTGAAAGTTTGCAGTGATCGATTGCAGCAGAAGATTGTGGTTAAGCCTGTGGCAGGTGCTTTGTCAAGAAATGAGACCCCTTCTGGACCATTGTATCTTCTGTCAGAACCGAAGACTAATCCCTGTTTGCAGGCAGTCATCTTGAAACCATGTTTAGAATTACTTAGAAGAGGAAGAATCCGAGAGAATATGAATAAAATAGAGGAAACCCACTCCCACTACTGGAAAACCAGTTTAAACCACTTCCTGATTTGTTTCAGTGCTGTCACTCTAAAGAAAGGATGTTAGTGGAGCACATATTCTAAAACCAGATTATTTATAGCTACTACTCAGCACCACCTACTGGTAAGCTGGCAGAAAATAGAACTCAAGACTATGCAACGCTAAAAAATTGAGCACGTTAGTTTGAAAAAGTCCATTTGTAGTAGGAAAATGGTTACAAGAGACATTGTGCATCAACATAACAGAACATCACATGGACCTTATAAGATATAATCTACAGAAACATGGATTTTGAAATAGTGAATATAAAGTTAGATTACAATATTGTAAACAAATATGCCAAACATGTCTTCATGGAATTAAGAAGGTAGAAAAAGAAAAATTGGACCCATATTGATGAATTTAAATTTTTTCTTTCAAATTTGTTATTTTGTACGTTAGTCACATACATAGTCTTCAAAAATAATCTGTAATAGAGGACAATTGTACTGATTGTATTCAATAGATAAGCAAGAGAGAAACAGAAATAGAAGTGATCATGTATCTTGGGCACATTATTTTTTCTCTCCAACTTTTTATAACCTTATTTTTTAAAAGTAGAGACTTGTTTAGATTAAAAAGCTAATTATGTGCATAGTAAACAACAAATCCCAACTATATTAAAGTTACATAATATAGTATGTCTCCCTGAACCCTAGGATCCAAGTCCAACTCAGAAATTGATCAGATCTGTAACTTCTTGCTGATATTTCTAAAATGTTTCTATGCATATACAAACAAATATGTGTGTGCATGCAAGCACGCACGTGTTTGTGCGTGTAATGCATCCATTTTTTTCTCTCACATGGGAAAGCATATTAAATAGTTTGCTATGTATTTGTCATTTTACTGAAAATTATGTATTAAAAATGGTATCTTATAGCCATGTCTTGGTCAGGTGCCTCTAAGACATCCCCTAAGACCATTGAAACATTTCAACCTTATGTAAAAGGTTGGCTAGTACAAAAAGATGATGAATTTAGGCAACAGAGCTATATTTAATAAATGCCAATTTTAGGATTCTTGTCAAAAAATTGGTGAGTTCTTTATGGTTTTGTTTTTAATCAAAGAAATACTTGTATAGAATATCACTGATCAAATAATTCTGCAAGATAAGTAGTCCATTTACTGTACTTTACAAGCTACGCTAATTCCCATTCCTCAAAGGAGATAACTTTTATAATTTTTAAAACTTTTCTAGATTACATACTTTCCTGTTTCTCTGTAGGATTCTTGTGAGCAAATTATATATTTAGTCAATTTTATGGAAAAATCTATTTCTTTTCTACTGTGCAAAATGAAGACTTCAGCCCTCTTTCCAAACACAGAGGCACATATTCTCTTATACAATCAATACAGTTATATCATATATGGCTTGATCAATATTACGTGTGTGTACCCTTATGATCATATAAATATTATCTGCAGATGGGACTTTTTATGGCTTGAGAACATCTGGATTTACACTATTTCATGAAGAAAAGAGTATTTTATTTCTCTTTTTTCCTGGAGTTAATAATTATCTCCTTTTAACATTTGCTTAGGCTTTTATCTACCTATTAGTAATTTCTTTCTAAATTCTCAAACATTTGAAAATCTTCTCTCTATATATTCAAACACATCCTCCTTTCTCCCTTCTTTCCTTCCTCCCTCCCTTTCATCTTTTTCTTTCTCTCCCTCCCTCCCTTCCTTCCTTCTCTCCTTCCTCCTTTTCTCCTCTATCCTTCCCTTGTAAACCTTCACTGAAAGTACAGCATCTGTCAAAATTTATTTCTTTTACATCCATCAGAAATTTTAAACACTGCAGAACTTCCACCAAGTAAGTCACGTGTCATCATGTGACCATCTATGCAGAACAAGACGAATCAAAATCGCCTTAACTTGAAAATTTAGATGAGCACGTTGTTGCAGGACTTAGAAATAAGTACGTTTTTACCAAGAGGCTTGGACATTTTCTGCCCTTCCTCTAGATCTTAGTGAAACATCACGCTTCGTCGTCAGTTATGACCTTCTTAATAATTATTCTGCTTTCCTTCTTCAAAATGCATAATTCAGATCTGCATTTTATCTTTTAAAATGTGAGGTAAAATCTTAACATTATTGTTCTCACTAAATAGGTGTTAAAAACCTAAGTTGTTCTTTCCAACTCTCGTTCTCACTAAAACCACTGTTTGACCCAACCCCTCCAGTGGGCCTGGCGGGTCAGGTGGGTGCTTGGGGAACCACGGTAGGTGTGTGGCCTTCTGAAATTTCTCAGGCAAATAGAAAGCCTACTAACTTTATGGCATCATTGTTTCACGCCTCTTGTAGCATACTCAAATCCATTTAACTAAATGACAGTCGACGTTCCTGTTTTGTTCTTAATCATGCTCAGCTTTTAGGCCAACAGACGTGGGTCTACAGGGACTCAGCCCTCGAAAGTATGATGGAGTATTTGCAAACAGTTTTGACTGTTACTAACACAACACAGTAGAAGGGTACACTCTGAAGAATAAAGGGTGCCCAGCACGAGATGGATGTATTCTAGTAAAGGGAGCAGAGATGGGCGTGTTGCTGAAGAGACGGGGTGTCCAGTGAGACTGCACAGAGCGGGTGGACAGGCGGGACGGCTGGGTGCACCAGGTGCACGCTTTCATCAGGAAAATCTACTAGGTTATAATCTAGGACACTCCTCTGACCTTTCTCGATGATCCATTTTTAGAAAAGAAAACCTCATTTGATGGCGGAAGATGAACCTTCAGGGGCTCTCTCAAAGCCACTGGTTTTTCGAGTTGATGAGACCACCCCGGGCGTGGTGCAAAGCGTCCTCCTGGAGCGAGGGTGGAATCAGTTCCATGAGCAGGAGCAGAACGCGGAGGACTGGAACCTGTACTGGAGGACGTCCTCTTTCCGAATGACCGAACACAGCAGCGTTAAACCGTGGCAGCAGCTCAACCACCACCCCGGAACAACCAAGCTCACCAGGAAAGACTCTCTGGCCAAACACCTGCAGCACATGGGGAGGATGTACGGCACTTCCCTGTACCAGTTCACGCCCCCGACGTTCGTCATGCCCGGCGACTACACCAAGTTCGTGACTGAATACTTTCAGGAGAGGCAGATGGCAGGCGCCAAGCACAGCTGTTGGATTTGCAAGCCTGCCGAGTCATCTCGTGGGAGGGGGATACTCATTTTCAGTGACTTTAAAGACTTCATCTTTGATGATACGTACATAGTGCAGAAATACATCTCCAACCCTTTACTGATTGGCGGATATAAAAGTGATCTCCGCATCTACGTTTGTGTAACTGGCTTTAAGCCTTTAACCATTTACGTTTATCAGGAAGGGCTGGTTCGGTTCGCCACAGAAAAGTTCGACCTCAGTAACCTGCAGGACGATTACGCCCATTTGACCAACAGCAGCATCAATAAATCCGGGGCCTCCTATGGGAAGATCAAAGAAAGGGTTGGTCACGGTTGTAAGTGGACCCTCAGCAGATTTTTCTCCTACCTTCGTAGCTGGGATGTGGACGATCTGCTTTTGTGGCAGAAAATCCAGCGCGTGGTTATTCTCACCGTTCTCGCCGTTGCGCCATCCATCCCCTTTGCTGCCAATTGCTTTGAGCTCTTTGGGTTTGATATTTTGATTGATGAGAATTTGAAACCATGGCTTTTAGAGGTCAACTATAGCCCAGCGTTGACCTTGGATTGTTCAACAGATGTGTTGGTGAAGAGAAAACTTATCCACGATATTATTGACCTGATTTACTTACATGGTCTAAGAAATGAGGGGAGAGAAGGCAGTAAGGCCACACATGGAAATTCCAACATCGATGCCGCAAAAAGTGACAGAGGTGGGCTTGATGCTCACGACTGTCTTCCTTATGAGTCTCTCTCGTTCACAGGCAGAACGTGCGAGGATGACTCCGTGGTGGAGAAAGCTGTGAGCCTGTGTCCTGATGCTGCACCCGCCTCCCAGCTGGAAGGGGAGGTGAGTGGGCAGGAGGATTTTCATCTGTCCACAAGGGAGACGCCACAAAGCAAGCCCAAGTTACGGAGGAGGCACACACCTCACAAGACACTCATGCCCTACGCGTCCCTCGTGCAGTCACACTCCTGCAAGACCAAGACCTCCCCGCCTGTCCTCTCAGACCACGGCAAAGCCCCAGACCCCCGAGCAGGCAACTTTGTTCTCGTTTTTCCTTTCAATGAAGCTACCCTTGGAGCTTCCAGGAATGGACTGAATGTCAAAAGAATAATCCGAGAGCTCCAGAAACTCATGAATAAGCAACATTCCCAAGTGGTGAGAAATAAAACCCAGACAAGTGACATGGATTTTTAAAAACCAAGGATTCGTATCCTTGAGAAAGCGACAGTTCAAGTCCCTGCCCCATGCCATCGGCATGTTAACTCTGTCACTGGGACTGAAGATGTGGCCGTATATGTAAATATACCAGCTCTGACAAAGCACAGCACGTTCCAGTGGTGATTAAACTACATTACGTCGCATGTTTATTTGCTCAGGTCTCTTGAAAGACTTCCCCAGACACCACCCAGCCTCCTACCTGTAACTGAATGGGCTATGCTATAATCACGCTATGTATGTACTTAAACGTGAGAAAAAGATTATTATAACATTTTTAAAGGATTATTAGGTGAAAACAGGACAAAAGAGGCCAGGAGTTAACTCTTTGTGTGTGTGTGTGTGTGTGTGTGTGTGTGTGTGTGTGTGTGCTTTTTAATCAACCACATTTGGTGAAAATTATTTTGTTAACTTAAAGACAATCATTCAGAGTGAGATGAGTCACTGAAAACCCTAATGACTCTGTGGTTTATCGATCGTGGGCTCCAAATCAGACTTGTACCAAAGAGCTCCCCGGGGTGGGGGGCTTCCTTCAGCCGTATTTAAATGGTGCCCCCATTGGCCTTGCTGCTGTTTGGTCACCATCACGGCGTAGGAGGCCACAGCTGCAGATGAAGGGATGCTGCCATTCCTGCCAGATACAAAGCATCTGCGGTCCTAAGACATAGAATTCCCGTAGCTTAGTTGAAAGCATTATTCTAGTGAAAGTAGTCAGACACAGACGGTCACATACTGAATGACTCCATTGACACGAAACGTGAGAACTGGCAAATCTTTCTAAAGCACTTTGGTGGTTTAGGGAAGGAGTAATGAGGAGTGCCTCCTAATGGGTGGGTGGTTTCCCTTCCGGGCAACAAAAATGTTCTGAAACTATATAGAGGTGCTGGTTATACCACATG
This sequence comes from Callimico goeldii, assembly GCA_963573925.1. NCBI lineage: Eukaryota > Metazoa > Chordata > Mammalia > Primates > Cebidae > Callimico > Callimico goeldii. Next base: position 49,910 of record CAUYOR010022468.1, read on the forward strand.
GGAAATTCACTCCATATCACTAATTGGACATTTTATCTTACGTGTATTTTACTAGAATAAAAAAGTTAAAAGCTGGGCATGGAGGCTCACGCCTTCAATGCCAGCATTTTGGGAGGCCAAGGTGGGAGGATATCTTAAGCCCAGGTGTTCAAGTCCAGCCTGGGAAACAGAACAATACTCTTATCACTTAAGAAAAACATAATTTTTTTAATTTAAGAAAGAAAGGTGGGGAGGAGGAAGCTCACACAGGCACATCTCTCAGAAGGTTCCTGGGTGGGCAGGCCTGTTTGCAGGTCACAGGTGAGAAGAGCTGGAGCCAGCTGAAAAGACCCACAGTGGACCAAGTTCCGAAGTCAGCCTGCAAGGGCACTGCTGGATGCAGCCTCCAGGGTCCCCAGGTGGGCGGAACCACTCTCAGGCTGCAGGCAGGAGGGGACAGATCTGAAGTCCAGGACCCTTACTCCGGTGACAGAATGGGGTATCTCCTGGCAGGACCCCGACTGGGCAGAACTCTCCCAGACCATAGCCTGGAAGGGCTAGACCCGAGCCCCAGGGCTGTGTCAGGATCTGCCAGGGTCCAAATTCATTAAGCTCCACCCAGGGGCTCTGGTGACTGGAACTTCTCCTGGGTGACAGTAGAGTGGGGCTGGAGCCAGCACTCAGGGCCCGTTCATGCTCTGCACTGGGACAGAGGCCAGCAAGCCTATCCCAGTGGCCCAAACTGGTGAGTCTCCACCAATTCCCTGCGGTTTTAAGATGGTGCCTGGGCCACAGCTGAGACAGCCTAGAGCCAAGAGAGGCCCCGTCAGCAATCACTGTGGAACAGAACCCACCGCAAGCCTGTGGGTGTTTCAGATGAGTGAGTCTCTCTCTGGGTCCTCGGGGGAGCAGGACTGATCTGGAACCACAGCTGGGGGGGCTGGTGCCAAGGCACACGGCAATTTTCAGGTCCACGGCTGGGACCACGTTGGCGGATCTGTCCTGGGGCACTGCTGTGCATGATTTCTCCTGGACTCCTTGGCAGGTGGTTTAGGAAGACTGGAAGTGACGGGATGGAAAAAGATATTCCAGGCAAAGGGAAACCAAAAGAGAACAGGAATGGCTATTCTTATATCTGACAAAACAGACCTTACGTCCATAACTGTAAAAAGAGACAACGATGGTCCTTACTTAATAGCAAACGGGTGCATTAATCAAGAGCATTTTACAATTTTAAAGTCTATGCACCCAACATTGGGCCACATAAATATGTAAAGCCAATAATAATCAACCTGAACGGAGACACAGACTGCAATACCGTAGCAGCAGGGGGGCTTCGATACCCTACTTTCAACCACAGACAGACCATTAGACAGAAGATCAATAAGGAAACACTGGAATTGAGCCTCACATTAGCCCAACTGGACCTGACAGTTATGCACAGAACATGCTCCAGGACAGATCATAGGTTAGGACACAAGGCAAGTCTTAGCAGCTTTAAGAAGACTTGAATCACATCAGGTCTCTTTTCTGACAACAGTGGAATAAAAACCGACATCAAAAACAGTAGGAATTTTTTAAAAATCACAAATATGTGGAAATTAAGCAATATGCTCCTGAACAGCCACTGAGTCAAAGAGGAAATTTAAAAGGAAATTTTAAAATGTCTTGAGACAAATGAAAATGGAAACACAGCATACCAACACTTCTGGGGTGCAGCAAAGGAAGCTCTAAAAGAAGAGTTTATATCAAAAAATGTCCACATCAAAACAAAGAGAAAGATCTCAAATACATCTCAACAATGCATTTCAAGCAATTAGAAGAAAGAACAAATTCAACTCCAAGTCAGAAGAAAGGAAATAAAAACAGCAGAAATTAATGAAATAGACATTAGAAAAAACAATACAAAAGGCCAGGGAAACTACTTAGCTTTTAAAAAATATTTTTAAAAATTATTAAGCTTTCACTAACCTAGGAATTAAAGACGACAATAAAATCAGAAATGAGGGAGGAGACATTATAATCGATATCACAGAAATACAAAGAATCATAAGAGACTACTGTGAATAATTACATTCCAATTAATTGGATAACCTAAGAAAATGGATAAGTTTCTAGACACATACAACCTACAAAGACTTAATCAGGAAGAAACGGAAAACTTGAATACACCAAGAACAAGTAGGGAGATTGAATCTGTAATAGAAATTCGCTCATTAAAGAAAAGTCTGGGATCTGATGACTTCACTTCTAAATTATACCAAATATTTAGAGAACAGTAAATACCAATACTCCTCAACTCTTGCAAAAACATGAAGAAAAGAAAATACCTCCAAACTCATTTTGCAAGGCCAGACAAGGACACTACAAGAAAGAAAATTATAAACCAACATCCTTAATGAAGATAGATGCAAAAATCCTCAACAAAATACTAGCCAACTGATTTCAGTAGCACTTCAAAGATCAGAATCAAGTGGATTTTCCCCTGGAATGCAAGGATGGTTCAACATAGGCAAATGCATAAATATAATACCCTGCATTAACAGAAAAAAGGACAAATATCATTTGGTCATCTTGATAGAGACACAAAACAAAGCATTTGACAAATTCACCAACCTTTTATGATAAAAAATTTCAGCAAAGTAGAATCAAAGAAGGTACCTCAACACACAAAAGACCATATACGACAAGCCTGCAGATCACATCACACTCAATAGTGAAGTGTTGAAAGCTTTTCCTCTCAGGTCAGGATACCTCCTCTCACCACTTGTGCTCAACATAAAACTGGAGTCCTAGACAGTATTAAGATAAAAAGGAAATTGTCTCTGTTGATTGATGACATAATCTTATATCTAGAAAACACTAGCCACCCCATCCAAAAACTGTTGCAAACTCATAAACAAATTCAGTAAAGTTGCAGGATACAAAATCCACAAGTAAAAATCGGGTGCATTTCTACACACTAACAACAAACTCTGTAAAAAAGAAATTAAGAAAACAATCCCATTTACAATAACAGCAAAACAATAAAAATACTCAGCAGTAAATTTAACCAAAGAGGTGAAAAATATGTATACTGAGAACTATAAATGTGATGAAAGGAATTGAACATGACACATATTAACTGATTATCCTGTGTCCATAAACCATAATGAATATTGTTAAAAAGTCTGTACTGGCCAAGGTAATCTACAGATTCAGTACAATTCCTACGAAAATCCCAATATCAGTTTTCATGGAAATAGAAAACACAATTCTAAAATTATTATGGAAGCATAAAAGATCCCAAGTAGCCACAGCAATCCTGAGCATAGAGAACAGAGCTAGAAGCATGGCACTATCTGCTTTCAAAACAGATTACAAAGCTAGAGTAACCAAACCAGTACGCGCTGTTCACATGAACACAGACACATTGACCAGTGGGACAGGATAGAGAGGCAGAAATCAAGCCACATGCTTACAGGGAATTGATCTTCGACTAAGGTGCCAAGAACACAACAGAAAAGGGCAGTCTTTTGGAAAACTATCTACAAGCAGAATTGTGAGACTGTACCTTTTATTCACAACGTATACAAAAATCAACTCAAAATGGATTTGAAGCTCAAACCAAAGAGACCTGAAACTGTGAAACTGTTAGAACAAAACATAAGAAAAAAGCTGCACAACATTGGTCTGGTCAAGGATTTCTTGGCTATCACTCCAAAAACATAGGCAACAAAAGCAAAAATAAATGGGATTAGATCAAACTAAAAAGCATCTACACAGAGAAAGAAACAATTAACAGAGGGGAGACACAACCCACAGGCTGGGAAGAAATATCTGTAAACTCGGTATGTGATAAGGGGCAAGTTTCAAAAATATATTTAAAAATTCAAATATGAGCAAAGGACCTAAAGAGACCTACTATAAAGAAGACACACAAAAGGCCGAGAGATCCATGGAAACACGCTCAGCATCACGAATCATCAGAGAAATGCAAATGAAAACACAACAGCACTTCATACCTGTTAGAAGGGATATTATTAAAAAGATGATCCATTATAATATTCCTTCCAACAGGTATGAAGTGACATCGCACTTCACGTGTTGCTGGGGATGTGGAGAAAAGGGAGCTTTTGTACATTGTTGGTGGGAAGGTAAATTAAAACAGCCATTGTTTTAAAACGTATGGATGTTCCTCAAGAAACAATGGAATTCCCACATGATCCAGCAATCCCACTTCTGAGTGTACATCTGGAATTCCCACATGATCCAGCAATCCCCCTTCTGGGTGTACATCTGGAATTCCCATATGATCCAGCAATCCCACTTCTGGGTGTACATCTGGAATTCCCACATGATCCAGCAATCCCCCTTCTGGGTGTACATCTGGAATTCCCATATGATCCAGCAATCCCACTTCTGGGTGTACATCTGGAATTCCCACATGATCCAGTAATCCCACTTCTGGGTGTACATCTGGAATTCCCATATGATCCAGCAATCCCACTTCTGGGTGTACATCCAAGAGAAATGAAATCAGGATGTCAAAGAGATGTGTGCAGCCCCAAAGACGAAAGCAAACCCAGAGAAACGAATATGGTGCATCCAGAGAAAAGTCTCAGAAAACCGTCTAAGACAAAATCCACCCAGCTATCAGATGTACCACAGTTACCAACATTTTTGCCACTGTTGAAGTTTCTTGTTCATTTATCTACGGTTTATGCAAAGATCTGGCTGTACCTGAAAAATGGAAGGAGTGGGGACCACAGTTCATGACCGATCCGAGGAAGTCCGCCTTCATTCATTACGGCTACATCCACACGGCTCACAGCACGGTGGCCCACAAAATCCTGTCAATGACCGAGGAGGACATGAGGAAGATAATGTAACTTCCAAATGTGCTTTTCCTGAAATCAGGTCAGCGATGCTGATATGTTTTATTTCCTTGGTTAATGTTTAGATGGGGAAAACCAATATTGTACTTAATGAACTGTGTGTAATTGTTCCATTTTTTTGATACCTGTTTGCCTTACCATGGGATTGACAGAATGAATTTACTGCACATGGTTCACAAAGAACCAGGAGGTTTAGTCAGCACTGTAATGTCAGTTCCTTTGAAGGTGGTAACCGTAGCTGGCAAAACTTTTGCTATAAAACGAAGTGCTTTTATGACGTCAGACATTTTGGTCAAGCCGCTTGACCCAGTACAGGTAGGGAGATATTTAAATGTAAAATACAACCAAATAAGTCTAAATATTTAGAGTATTTGTTCAGATCCTGAAAGTAACTAATAATCTATAAGCAATGCAATATTACTCTATGGGGTCTTTTTGACATTTATTTCATCATATAGCTTTCCATATTGAATAAATCTACAGATTAATTTATATAACTTAAACCTGTGAAGCAAAGGGTATTTCTACTGTTTAGTGTCCTGTGATGCAGAACTCTTAAAAAATTATGTTTCATAAAATCAAGCTTTAAGCGAAAAATGAAGAAATAAAGTTAAATGTTTTTTTAAAAGAAGTTCTAGTGAACTATTTATAGCATGTTGACGAAAGTTAAAAATAATGTAGTGTATGTTTCAAAATTGCTAAAATAATAGATTTTCAATGTTTTCTTCACAAAAAAATGATGTCTGTGAAGTAATGGATAAGTCATTTGGCTTGATTCTGTCATTCCACGATGCAAACATACATCGAAACTCCACACTGGACCTAATAAATACATACAAACATGTGGCCTAAAATGTTTTTGAAAGAGGCGAGACTGAGCTGCTGCGAATAGGGATACAGAGTGGGTGTCACAACTGCGAAGAGCAAGGGTCACTGTCTGGGTCAACACGGTGACCTCTGGCCTTGGCGGAGTGCACAGGGAGGCTGCGGGTTCAGCTGACAAAGCCTTCGAACTCAGCTGGGTGTGGGGGGGGGGCGCCTGTAATCCCCGTGACTGGGGAGTCAGAAGCACTGGAATTGCCTCACCCTGGGAGGCAGAGGTTGTCCTGAGCCAAGATCACGCCACTGCACTCCAGTCTGGGCGACAGAATGAGTCTGTCTAAAAAAATTAATTAATTATAAAATAATAAAAATAAATATAAAAGGCCTATGACTTGACCTGCATGGGGGTCAGAAAAACAGACAAGAGAACATGTTCCAGGGGTTTGGACATGAGGCTGGAATGAACACTGTTTCCTGCCTGTTTTCTTGCATTTATACATTTGTAGCGTCTCAACCCTGTTCCAGGAAAGATTTAAAGGACACAGGTAAGAATACAAGCCCGTCAAGGCTGTTCCGATTTTAAACGTCAGTTCGGCTCCTGCTCTATGGGGTTTGACAAATCCAGTTAAGGGCCTTTTCCACAAATGCTCAGACATTCCAATGAGACTAAATCAAGCAGCTGGAACCACTTGAAAAGCGGAGACCAGATTCCACTCTCCCTCAGGCTTTTAAAATACTCACTTCTTCATCACCGGCTGGGTTTCCATGACTCTTCAGGTGTAAGGTCAGTATCACAGAAACGGAACGCCGGTGTCGTTAGGAAGGACGGTTTTATGTGAGCGTCTGAAGTTTTAGGGCAAGAATAGCCTCGGGCCATCTGTCAGGAAACGCCGCCACATCTGGGCAGCCTCTCTCCTAGGGTGAAACGTGCGCGGATTAAACTGAAGTCATAACGAGCTCACGCAGAGTCTCAAACGAGACAGGAAATTTACATGCACGGCATCTGCCTTCGGTGCCCGGGCCATGGAGGAAGGAACAGAGACGCTCTTCCCCAGGCGGGGCGGACAAAACCGCTGAACGCGGAGAATTAAGGCGATACCCGGTGGTCACTGAAAAAGCCTCAGGCTTCCGCTCCTAAGAAGATGGAACGGGCTGCGTTTTCCTACTCCTGCCCGCAGGTGCACTGGAAACCTCGGGCAGTGCCCATCAAACCAAAGCAGGAAGACGAGAGGCGGGGCAGCTGGGGGTGCCGGGGGACCTGGGGACAACAGGGTCCAGTGCTCCTGGGTGTTCTCGTTGCCTCTTCCACCCCAAACTGGGTGCTCAGCCAGAGCACCAGGAAGGGGGGGCTCCAGGAAGCCTTTCCAGGCCCCTGGGAAAATGCGTGGAGATCTCTGAGTCTGACAAAGCTCCAGGAGACTGGACGTGTTGTGAAGACGACGGTTATGGCTCTTCCTCACTTTGTTTCAGAACAGGATCCCCGTTTCCCTTGATAAGGGATTGGAGGGCACAAGCTGAGGCGGAAAGGGCCGTCGAGGTCAGAACCGCCTAGAAGGCAACGAGGAAGGGCGGGCTGGGAGATGCTCGAGGGTAACAGCCGTGGGCTGCGGAAGGCCCCAGAAAGAACTCGGGGTGCACTGGCCGAATTCCCGTCCCGCGGAGCAGAGAAGGGCGCGAGTGTCCTCCGGCCGCGGCCGCAGCCACTCGGCACCGCAGGTAAGGAGCGCGCAGCTGCCGCTCACCGAGGGCCGCGCTGGGACAGGCCCCGCCTTCCCCGGGCGCCGCCGCGCCGCTGTCGGGGCCCCCAGGCCCGCGGCCTTCCGCCGGGAGCCCTGGCTCTGCAAGCCCCGCCTTCGGGACCCGCGTCGCCGTCCTCGGTTCCGCGGGGCGGACCCACCGGGCGCTGTCCGGACGCTGCGTGCACGTTTCCTCCCGGATTCCTGGGTGCGCACGCGCAACTGTGCGGGCGGCGAAGGGGCCTCGCGGGGACCCCTCGGCTCCTTGATGGCGCAGCCCGCCTGGTCCGGGGGGAGAATAACCCTCCGCGCCCTTCCGCGACCCCGCGCGCGGCTCGGTGCACGCTGAGAAGTTCCATCTGAGCGCCTCGCTGCAGAGACGCGCCCCGAGCTGCTCTGCGCCGCCAACGGCCTGTTTAGCGAACAGCGCCCTCTGCCGCCCGTGCGCGGAACAGGCTTTCCCGTGGCGCTCCCACGCTGTTTACAGCTCGCGGTGAGGGCTTGGCTGGCACAGGCGCCCTCGTCTTACTGCGCCTTGTTCTGTGCCTCGCAGATGCTGCACTTTCTGTTTAAAGGAATTGAAAGTTTGTGGTAAGTCTGTTGGGGCACATCTGTGGGTGCCATTTCTCCAACAGTTTGTGCTCACTTCACGTCTCCGTATCACATTTTGGTAATTCTTGTAATATATAGACGGAGTTTCGCTCTTGTTACCCAGGCTGGAGTGCAATGGCGCGATCTCGGCTCACCGCACCCTCCGCCTCCTGGGTTCAGGCAATTCTCCTGCCTCGGCCTCCCGAGTAGCTGGGACTACAGGCGCGCGCCACCATGCCCAGCTAATTTTTTGTATTTTTAGTAGAGACGGGGTTTCACCTTGTTGACCAGGATGGTCTCGATCTCTTGACCTCGTGATCCACCCGCCTCGGCCTCCCAAAGTGCTGGGATTATAGGCGTGAGCCATCGCACCTGGTCTCTTGTAATATTTCGAATTTTTTCGTTATTATTATATCTGTCATGGTGATCTGTAATCAGTGATCTTTGATTTCAGTTTGTAACTGTTTTGGGGAACCAACAAGTGCACACATGTAAGACGGAAAACGTAATACCTGTCACGTGTGTCCCGAGTGCTCCGCTGACCAGCTGCCCCGTCTCTCTCCCTCCCCTCACATCTCCCTATTCCCTGAGAAACAGTTGTGGAATTATGCCATTAATAACCTACAGGGACCTCTAAGTGTTCAAGTAAAAGAAGAGACACACATCTCTCACTTTCTATCGAAAGTTAGAGAGGATTAAGCTTAGTGGGAAAGGCCTGTTCAAAGTTGAGATAGACTGAAAGCGAGGTCTTTTGCGCCAAGGAGTCAGCCAGGTTGTGAATGCAAAGAAAAACGTCTTAAAGGAACTTAGAAGTGCTATTCCAGTGAACATAACAATGACAAGAAAGTGAAACAGCCTTATTGCTGATATGGACAAAGTTTGACTGGTCTTTATAGAAGATCAAACCAGCCGCAACATTCCCTCAAGACAAAGTCTAATCCAGGGCAGGGCTCCAACTCTCTTCCGTTCTACAAAGCCTAAGAGAAGGGAGAAAGCTACAGAAGAAAAGTTTGAGAGTAGCAGAGGCTGGTTCTTGAGGTTTAAGGAAATAAACCACGTGCATAACATGAAGGTGCAGGGTAAAGCAACGGGTGCTGACAGAGAAGCTGCAGCGAGTTATCTGGAGACCCAGCTAAGACACGCGATGGAGGCCGCTACCCCAAACCACAGGCTGTCAGTGTAGATGGAACAGCCTTCTGTTATAAGAAGATGCCATCCGGGACTTTCATAGCTAGAGAGAAGTCAATGCCTGTCATCAAAGCTTCAAAGGACAGGGTGGACAGGATATCTCTTGTTAAGAGCTAATGCAGCAGGTGACTTGAAATAGAAGTCAATGTCATTTACTATTCCAAAAATCCTAAGGGCCTTAAGAATTATGCTGAATCTACTGTCTGTGCTCTATAAGTAGAAGAATAAAGCCAGGATGGCAGCCCATCTGTTTACAGAGTGGTTTCCCGAATATTTTGAGCCCACTGTTGAGACCTATTGCTCAGAAAAAAAGACCGTTTTCAAAATGTTACTGTGCCTGGTCACCCAAGGGCTCTGATGGAGGTGTTCAAGGAGAGTAATGTTGCTCTCATGCCTGCTAACATCACATTCTTCCTGCAGCCCATGGATCAAGGAGTAGTTTCCACTTTCAAGTCTTGTTACTTAAGAAATACATCTCATAAGGCTGTGGCTGCCATCGAGAGTGATTCCTTTGAGAGATCTGGGCAAAGTCAGTTAAAAACCTTCTAGAAAGGATTCACCATTCTAGCTGCCATTAAAAACATTCGTGCTTCATGGGAGGAGAAAGAAGATCAACTTTAACAGGAGTTTGGGAGAAGTTGAAACCATTCCTCATGGGTGATTTTGAGGGGTTCAAGCCTTCAGTGCAGGAAGTAACTGCAGATGAGGTAGAAAGAGCAAGAGAACTAGAATCAGAAGTGGGGCCTGAAACGGTGACCGAATGGCTGCGATCTCAGAATAAAACTTGAATGGATTCGGAGCGGCTTCTTGTGGTTGAGCAAAGAAAGTGGTGTCTCGAGATAGAATTGACTCCTGGGAAAGGCTGTGAACGTCACTGAAATGACAGCAAAGCATTTAGAATATTCCATAAACTTAGTTGATGAGGCAATGGGTGGTGTTTGAGGGGACTGACTCCAATTTTGAAAGAAATTCTGTGGGTAAAACGCTATCGAACAGCATCGCGTGCCACAGAGAAATCTTTCATGAAGGGAAGATTCAGACAGAGTAAACCTCGCTGTGGTCTTATTGTAGATACAGCCACAGTCACCCCGACCTTCAGCAACCTCCACCCTGATCAGTCAGCAGCCATCAACATCCAGGCAAGACCCTCCACCAGCAAAAGGATTATGACTCACTGAGGGCTCAGATGATTATTAGTGCGTTTAAAGCAGTACAGTATTTTTAAATTAAGGTGTATTCATGTTTTAGACCTAATGCTATTGCACACTTATTAGCCTACAGTGTAATATAAACCAAACTTTATAGGCACTGGGAAAACAAAATATTAGTGTGACCTGCTCTGTTGCTATGTGAGCTTTACTGTGGTGGCCTGGAGCCGAACCCACAGTATCCCCAAGGTCTGCCTGTTAGGTGAGACAGCAGCCCCAGCAACTAATGCAGCCTGCCAGGTGCCGTGTTCCCCGTGAGCAAGGATGCATCCACAGATACCACGGGAAGAGATACAAAGACAGAAAAGTTTTGATCATTTGAGAATCAACTCCTAAGAAAAAATAAATAATGACATATGGTTAAATGAAGTACAAATTGAAAATGATATTCAGAAGAAAAAACTTATATACAAAGATAGTTGTGATAAAAGATTCTAAGACCCATTTAATTTTATTCCCTTTAATAAATGGGGGATGTGGTTTTATTCCTTCTGTTGTCTGCTTCTAAAGTATAGATACAAACTGTGTCTATCTGCAGATGCAGATAAGAAACCTGGGAAGGGCCGGGTGCGGTGGCTCACGCCTGTAATCCCAGCACTTTGGGAGGCTGAGGCGGGTGGATCACGAGGTCAGGAGATCGAGACCATCTTGGTCAACATGGTGAAACCCCGTCTCTACTAAAAATACAAAAAATTAGCTGGGCATGGTGGTGCGTGCCTGTAATCCCAGCTACTCGGGAGGCTGAGGCAGGAGAATTGCCTGGACCCAGGAGGCGGAGGTTGCGGTGAGCCGAGATCCTGCCATTGCACTCCAGCCTGGGTAACAAGAGTGAAACTCTGTCTCAAAAAAAAAAAATCTGAGCCAGTCACAGCATGTGTTTGCTTTGGCACCATCTACACTAAAACTGAAAGGCTACATAGAACACCTGCATGGCCGCAATGCAAAGATGACACGCAGAGGGGTGCAGCGTTCCGGTTTTTTTTTTGTTTTTTTGTTTTTTTTGCCATCGTGGCTGTTTCATAGAAATCAAATACAGATAGATTTCAGGTGCAACAAAAAAATAAACAGAACGTTAGCTGGACGTGGTGGTGTGGACACCTGCAACCCCAGCTACTTGGGAGGACTTGGCAGGCAATCGCTTGAACCCAGGAGGCAGGTGTTGCAATAAGCCAAGATGACACTGTTGCACTCCAGCCTGCTTGACAACAGGAAAAGAGTACGTCGTAAAGAAATGCGGGGCAAAGGGTGGAGTCACCCGGCACCTTCTTTTGTTCCAATTGTACATACTTATCTGTCTGATTTTTTTTCTTTTTCTTTTTCTCCTTTTTTAAGTGAGGTGGGTTTTCAGTGGAATGCCCAGGCTGACCTGGAAATCGTGATCTCAGGTGAATCACCCACCTCGGCCTCCCAAAGCACTAGGATTGCTGGCATGAGTCTCAGCACCCGGTCCCGTCTCTCTCATTTCTTTCTTAACAATAAAGTCGGGCTGCCGGGCACAGTGCCTCATGGGAGCCTGTCTTCCAGGTGCTTTGAACACCAAGGTGGGTAGATAGAGTGAGGTTGTGAGTTCAAAACTGGCTCGACAAACATGATGAAACCCCAACTTTAAAACGAAAACAAAACTTGGGTTGGGCTCGGCAGCTCACGCCTGTTATCCCAGCACTTTGGAATGTTGAACCCGGCAAATCTTGAGGTCATGGGTTCGAGACTAGTCTCGAACAACATCACGCAACCCGCTCCCTATAAAACAAAAGAAATAAAAAAACAAAACAAGAAATAAAAAAAAGCTGAGCTGGGCATGGCATGTGCTCGCTTCGGCAGCACCTACACTAATATTGGGAGGATACACAGAAGGCCGTCGTGGCCACAGTGCAAGGAGGACACACAAAGGTTTGTAGCATTCTGTATTTTTCTTTTTTGTTTCTTTTGTCGTTATGGCTGTTTTGTAGAAATTAAATACAGATAGATTTGAGGTTCAAAAAAGAACATCATGTACACATTATGTTCGCATGTACACCATTTATCCAGTACGTACACATGTACCTCATGTAACCATGATGTAGAGATGTACAATATATGCACGTGTACATATGTGTGCACAGTATGTATATATGTACACTGTGTACACATATGTACATATAATGTAGACATGTACATTCTGTACACGAGTACATAATATGCACAATATGTACACGAATAAACCAAGTCCACACCTGGGTGTACACCCACTTTGGTCACTGGAGTAATTTCCATGTAATATGAAAATAATTATATTCCAGAATGTACTCATAATGTGTACATTTATTGGCATATCACAAGAAATGTATAAAATATGT
>CAUYOR010022469.1:0-10016 GCA_963573925.1 Callimico goeldii
TAGGAACTGATAAACTGTAAAAGGACCCAACAGTGTAATCTAAAGGGAGTAAAAGGCAATTTGACTTTTTTTGAAGGGTTTTTCCTGTCTCTGTCTCCTTCAGTTCTGCTCCAATCTTAGTTATTTCTTGTCTTCTGCTAGATTTTGAGTTTTTTTCATCTTGCTCCTCTAACTCTTTCAATTTTAACAATAGGGTGTTAACATGCAGGTTTTTAAAAAAAGATTATATTGTACTGAAAACAATATTATACTGTGAAAGTTTGAGTGTCTGTTCCTACTAGAAAACCAAGACATTTCAATTTATGGTAAAGTTCGTGCTGAACACTACCAGCAAAAATAAATAGGAAAATGTAATTTTTAAAATCACAGTCATAAAATTAATTTCAAAATATTGAGAACAACACTAACATTGTGTAAAATGTTTATGAAGTACATCCTGAAACTTTATTAAAGAACATAAAAGATACCTTAATAAATGCAAAAATATTCAATTAGGAATATTCCCGTGGTTTTCCAGTGAGGAAAACTCCACACTATTAAGATAACCTGTCTGTTGATGTGTAGACTCTGATTAATTTAAAATTGGATACAATCTCAAAATCCTATTGCATTTCTTGAGAACTTGACATACTGCTGGTATATTTTACATCAAAAAATTATTGTCTCAGTCATGACCTGAAAGTAGCTTAAGAATAGTGAAATCAAACAAACAAGGGAAACTCACAATGTCACCATAATTAAAACAGTGTGCATTTGGCACTGAAACAAAAACAGCAAATCAGTGGAACTGAATAAAGAGCTTAGATTGTGATAATTAAGTATATTAAAAAATCATGCAGAGAAATACATCATTTCAGGAAAAATTAAATCCCCCTTAATGTATTGTGTAGAACATATTTCAGATAGGTTAAACCTGTTAGTGTGAAAAGTCAAACTGCAAGATTAGAAGAAACTATAAATTAAAAATTAATGACACTAAAGAACAGATTCCTTAATCTAAAGAAGAAAACTTAAGAAGAAAAGACTATTAGATTTGGCTACATTAAAATTAGCACCATGTTGTAATGAAGGCCGCAGACATAATGTAGCAAACCTTGAGATGATATGTGAAACATATATTTCATAAAGGATTAAACTGTAAAAAAAATCCTAAAAACCAACAATAGAGAAAAACTGCAATATAGAAGGATGGGAAGAGAAAGTTAATTCCCTTTCACAGAAAAAAATAAACTGGCAAACAGCATAGAAAGAGATAATAATTCATCAGTAATAATTATTGAAATAAAAATTATAAAATACCACTGTATTCCTGCAATACATTTTTAAATAACAATGTTTCTGAGTGTTTAGGAAATGCAGATTTTTAACACACTGTTGTCTGCAAGGTAAATTGGTAAAGGCACTCTGAAAGCATTGGGACAGCATTTGACGAAATTGAAAATGCATGTAAGTATCCAATTGTGTGCATTTCATTTTTGTTTCAAATAGCTAGAAGTTGGAATCAAACTAAATGGACAGCAAAGTTAAATGGAGAAATAAAATTTGCCAAATTTATGAAGCAAAATGCTATAGAGCAGTAAAAGTGATAAAAAAAATCTGTATGCATTAATAGACACATAATCTTGAGTAAAACAAGCAAGTTTCAGAATGATACTTAAACTATAATTTATGCATATTTCTAAAGATAACATATATACATATTAGAAGGGTATTAAAACTGAATTGGAGGCATTAAGGCAGGGAGAGAAAAAGGAGTTGGCAATAAGAATAAAAATGTCATAAAGTGGGATTTAAAAAAAAGATTTAGACCAACAGTACTGTTCATCTAATTAAGGACACAGGGAATTGAATCAATTCAATTGTATGTAGTGATATCCTGCACAAAGACAATAAAATCGTTCAGAAACAAAGTGAAAGAAATGGCTGAATCAAAAATGTTAAGTACAGGAGAATGCAGAAAAGAAACCTATGGTCTAGAATGACAGAAAGGAATCCAGACATAAAGGCAAGCAGACATAAAGAAGCCAAGTCTCTAAATTTAGAAGAAGAAACTGAAAATACTAATGTAAACAGCTAATGGGCGCTTCTTGCTTGCTGCACAGACAAAATCAATTCACTAGGACAGTGAATTTGCTGTAGGAAAAAAGTTTACTTGACACGGGGCTATCCAAGCAGTAGTTCGTTACTCAAATCAGTATCCCCAAAATCTAGGAGGCTGGGGTTTTTATGGTTATGTTGGTGGGCAGGGGACTAGGGAATGAGTGATGCTGATTGATTGGGGATGATATCATAGGGTTACAGAAAACGGTTCTTGTGCATTTAGTCAGCCACTGGGCAGGGGCCACAGGACCTCTTGAGTCATGAGTCATGGGTGGAGTCAATTGGTTACCACAGTGCAAGAGTCTGAAAAATATCTCAAAAGACCAATCTTAAGATCTGCAATAGCAATGTTATCTCTAGGAGTAATTGGGGACGTTACAAATCTTGTGACCTTTGGAACAATGACTGATTATCCTTTATGCCTACATCCTAGCAGAATTCAGACCCCTCTCCCAAATGTGTGGCCTTTCATCAGTTTTACAAAGGTGGTTTTGGTCCCACCTTTGGAGGGAGCAAGGACGGCGTTAGTTTTGGGAAAGGCTATTATCATCCTCCTTCAAGGTTAAATTATAAATAATTTCCTACCTACGTTAGCTTGACCTATACCTAAGAATGAATAAGGACAGCTTGGAGGTTAGAAGCAAGATGAAGTCAGCTATGTCAGATTTCTCTTACTGTCATGATTTTGCAAAGCATCCAAGAGCCTAAAGTGGAGGATAATGAAGAAGTAATAAATGCAACAATGCTGATCTAGTCTCCCTATCCATCTCACACAGTCTGAATTATTTTTAAAATCATTGTCCACTAGACACCAGGGCAATTCTTAGCACATAAAACGGAGACCTAGCATCTGAAGGAAAACCACTTTAATCTTTGGTTGCCTAGACCAGCACAGCAGGAGATGAAGCAGAGACTGGGCTGTTGAATTTAACCCCTAGTGCAGTCAATTCAATGAAAGATACTTGATTAGTGGTTTTACTTTTAATATGCTTTTAAGGTACTATTAGGTATTTGTAGACACTTTAATGTTGCCTAAAGTTTAGTGAGTTCTTCCTATCTATATGTTAAAACGTGCGGCCTGAATGAAGAGACTCCCCTAATAAACAGGTTTTATGTGAGCAACATGGCTGTTTATTCACCTGGCTGTGGGCCTGCTGAGGCCAAAAAGCACATCAGCCGAGGGTGAAGGGATAGGAGTTGGTTTTCATAGACTTGGGGTAAACAGTGGAAAGTTAAAGAAGTAACTTTAGGGTGGTTTTTTGCAAGCTAGGGAGGGAGTCGTAGGGTGTGGAGTCACCAGGCTGGCCAAGCTGGGAGGGGTTGAGGGGCTGGAGGGTGTGGAGTCAGGAGGTTGGCCAAGGTCAGTTACAAAGTCAAATGGCCTTGTCAGTTGAGGCCAAAATAAGAAATAATAGAGAATGTCTTAAAGTTAAGTAGGTGCCACAGGGGTTGATCATTTCTTCCTCTTTTCGTGGTCTTCCAGTTATTTGAGATTTTTCAGGAACTCATCTGGAGTGTTTGTGTAGGTCACAGAGGTTACCATGGCATCCATAAGGCCATCAGTCGCCTAAAAGACCTTACACTATACACAAAGCTTACTATTTGTCCCTACCCTGCCCTGGAGTGGCGCCTTCTCCCCTTTTCCAGAAGATGCATTTTCCAGGCATTTAACAAATTTCGCTTGAGCAGACTGGAGCAATGACCAGAAACAAGCCTGATGAACTTCTTTTCATTGTGCTGATGAGATATCATAATGCTATAAGTTAAGAAATAACTTTATATGATAATAGACATGGCCAACTATGGGGAGAAAGGATCCAGGATTCTCAAGGCTAAAGAAAGAAAGATGAAAAAGAAAAAACAAGGCTCATACAACCACCATAACCCCCGCATTTCTTGAAAGATATTGGCACTAAGTGGCTCACATACCTTGTTTTCTCATCACTTCATCTCCAAGTGAAGATACTACTCGTAAGAATGTTTTGCAGAGCAGTAGCCAAGGCTCAGAGGTTATCTGCTCTGCCTAAGATCATCCTGCTTAAAAGAACTGAGATTCTGATCTGGGAGATCTGTGCAGAAGACTTACCACCTTAGGCACTAAACTTGAACTTCCCATGATCTGCTTTTATAGTTTTTGGTCATGATACATGCAAGCATGATTGAGCAAATCGAGTAAAGGCTCAACTGTGCCACTTTCTGCATGGTCTTTGCTGGACTGTTTAACAGAAAGGCACAATGAGGATTGTTCTCTATTTCCACAAGAGAAGAGGAAATAAGTAAGGTGCATATGGAAAGAAGTTAGACTACCTACAGTAATACTCATCTAGCAAAAAAAAAAAAGCCACTAAACTCACTTTTAAACAACAATCTACTTCTCAGGAAGATCTCACCCTGTATTGATGTGTAGAAATACCTGTGAAGTGCAATTGTTATACTTACTTTACTTGTCTCCATCCAGTAGAATGTAACCTCTATGACAGCAATGCTTTTTATCTGTTCTATTTACTAGCATTTTCCAAAGGCCAGAGGAGTGCCTGATAAGTAGTAGATACTCAGTAAACATCCCTGGAGTGAAGGAATGAGGAGAGGAGGGAAGGAAGGGAAGATAAATTATTTTAGGAATCAGAAACAATTCTCACAGGTCATTTTGTTATCACCATGAAGGGAAATATGTTGGGAAGAAGTTTGTACCATTTGCTAAATCTCTCTAACTTCAAGTCTGTGTTAAGTAAAATAATAGATTTTTAAGGAAAGCTAAGAAAAATAACCTTTCCATCAGGTTGAATGAATCAGGTAGGTTCTGTCCTTGACAGGATATAATCCAGCTTCCTATCAGGTTGAAGACATCATTTTATGCAACACCATTTAAAAAAAAAAACTGTAGAAACACTAATGCCAGTTTCTAACTGCTATTGAAATGCACAAGGTAAAACCATGAAAAGCAGGTGTTTTGCTGAAGAACTCTTGTGCTTTTCTCTTCCAAAACTTGTGAAGGATTTCGTAGAACAAATTAACTGATATTCTCCCAAAAAGAGAAAATATTTTTGAACTATTTTCTTTTGGGATGGTTGGTGACAAAGGGGCTGTTTTGCCAAATTTCTACCTGCTTCTGTGTTTCTCTTTGGTGCATAAAATGTCAATTTATCACACAAAATCTTTTTAGGATTTTATCTTTTATATGATCACTGCAACACTGTAATCAGTTCTGCCTTTCTGATTAGAGTTAAGGACTTTTCATGGATGCCATTCACTGTAAATGTGGACAATATCAAAAGAAGCCAATTTTAATAAAAGTCTCTCTCCAGAAAGGTATTAGAAGCTTCTTCCTTCTGCTGTGATAAATACTTCCAGGTGGTATTTGATGGACAATAAGAATTCTGTGCAGCTGGCATTCATAGCAGAGTTTGGAATTAGAATTTCAGATCATGCTGGCAAGCCTAAGTCATTCTTTAATTCTTCAAATGAAACACAATTTGCTCAATCATACACAGCACTCTGATTTTAATTAAAACATACTATATGATATAGAAATGTTACATCAACTTGCAAATCCCTATTTGATGGAAGTTGGGAGAGGCATCAAAAACTGCAATTTAATTTTTATATGTGTTAGAGTTTGTCAAAAGAATAAAACATTACCAGAGGGGCCATAACAGTTCACAGAGAGGTTATAGGAGTTGAGCATTTCAAACGCGTGTTATAGTATTACAAAGCAGATGTGAATGGTCTTTATTTTCACAGAAAAGCTTTAAAAATAAATACAGAGATCTGCTTCCTGAGTGACTAGGTTTCCCCCAACTGTTCTTCTAGTCAAATGCTGTAAAGGGCGTTTTCAGGAATAGCCGCCTGAGGAGAATAATGCCAAAGTCAAGACCAGACGTGTAATCATTGTTTTAAAGTAATAATTGATGCTTACTTGGAATATATTTTTTAAAAACTGAGGTAGTTTGAGATGTGAACCACCAGCTTTTGAACTATTGCCCATGTATCAGTAAATATTTCCTTTAATTGGAGAGAGGATTTGTGGATAACAACAGGTGTTCTCTCCAGACCCCACTGCCTCCTTGCAGTAGTAAATGAGACGGTGAATTCGTTGTCAGTTTCTGGACTAAATCTCACGACTCCTGAAAAGCAAATATGGTGGCGCTTAGTACTGCTAGATAAATCTCAGTATTGAATTTTTAAGTGCTCCAAGAGCAATTTTTATTCAGGCTTAGAATAGAGAATGGCCTTGTGGGCTTCTTACTCAGAAAAGGTGCATATTTTGAGCTCTCAGACAAGTATAAGATATTCTTCTTGGTTGAGTCTATAAAAATGTATTAAAGACACTCACATCTCTATTAGGAGAATATTACCAAGTGACAGGAACATTCCCAAACTGGAGTTTTCATAGGCTTTGTACCTTTCTGAATTCATGAATGAATTACATCCTGTATAACCAGCCTGACTATATAAATCTTCAAGACAACTACCTCTAAAATTGGACCCAGTGCTGTGACAACAAGTTTCTTTTGGTTTTATCATTGAATTGTGAAAAACGTGGGGGCTTTACTTCTAAATTCTACTTCAATAAATCAATTCTGTCTACCTAATATTCTAAATACCCCAGAATCCAAGCTACACTAAGGCTACATCTGAGGGTAATTAAAAAAGAAATTACTGTTCCCAGTTAGTTACTCTCCTACATACCTGTTCATTGCTGTGTGACATATAATATCTCCTATTTGGAGTAATATACTTCTTTGTCCCATAGATGATAGGCTTGGTCATGTGACCCGTGTTTTCAATGAAACATCATTAGAAAGTCGTGTACTCTATGTCACGTTGGAAGCCATAAGATTTGTTGTTCCCTGGGCCTTGGGCCTTTGCCATTTTTCCTCTGCCGTGAGTACACTATGTTCCAAATAATAGCAGCTCCTGTAAACTGAATCCAGGCACAATAGAGCAAATTCATACCTAAGCTGTAGCCCCTGCAGTGAAAATGCAACATGAATAAGAAATATAAATTTTTGTTGTTCTAAATTATAAATATTGTCAGTCCAAAAGTTTAGCAAAACCTGGCTAATATAATATGATTTTTAAAAATTTTATCATCAATTAAAAGTTATTATGTTGCCAGCATATTCCCGCATTTACTAAACACATTCACAGATGTCATGTTTTGTCAAAACTCGTGCAATTCAGAAGCTGTAAAATCTGATAGCAAACTCAGAAAGATTCAATATATGGCCCTAGGATTTTACATAAAAGATGACATGGTGATGAGGTTTTGGAAGCCAGCATGCTTAATTTTTCATCAACAATGTGGTCCTTGAAATTTTCTAAAGACACCCTAGACTTTCCTGCTTTGAGAGTGTTTTCACATTCAGACGATGCCTATCTCCATACACCTTTTCATTTCTACCTCTCATGGTTTGCATGCCATGGATCTGAGCTCAAATATCACATTCAGCTTCAAATCTCTAATTGTTTCAGTGAAGCCAACTTTACCATCTCTTCTGATTCATGCTACTTACCTTCTTGATTCAAAGAACACTAGAATGTAAGCTCCATGAAATCAGTGACATTAGGTGTTTTGTTCATTCCTCTTTCTACAATGCCTGGTACAATGCATGACTGAGAGCAGTTTTGCAGTACATGTTATAGATGGATTAAGTGTAGCACTTTTTACAATCTGCTTTGCATTTCTGTCACGCCCCATAAACACTAAGAAAAAGTCTATATCTTGGTCAACTTTTTATCCTCACAAAGCCTCACACAGTGATTTGAACATAAAGAGTATTTATTAACAATTGTCCTATCAGTTAAATTGTCTGATAACCAATCGGCCTATTATAGGTATGGGAATAATATTAAAAGATCACAGACCATTTCTAATATGATCATTTATTATAAATACGTCTAGTGAATCCAAGAAATGAATGTTTCTTGACTCTAAATTTTTCTAGCTTTATGAAGATGGTCATCCACAGCACTGTAAATTCTAGATGTTTGGCTGCATTTATACTGATCACAATATTCCCTTGCCTGTTCTTCAATATTTCTCACTCTTTATGTTGGACTTGTCTGCCTTGACTCACAAATAAAAGTTCTATAATCTTGGACTGGTAGAATTGACTTCAATATCTGAGACAGCTAAAATTTTAGCAGATGACAAACAGAAGATGCATTTGCCCAGTCCTGGTGTCTGTGAGTGATTTTCTCCTGTATCTACGACAACTGAAGACTCATAGGCTCTAATCCTAGCAAACATTATCACAAAATACACATAGGGCTATGAACAGCCTACACTTCAGTTTGGCCCCTGCTAAATTATTTCATTTATTTGACAGGTAGTCACAGCACATGCAGTGTAGAAATTGGCTGGGATGTATGGTACTAGTACCAAAACAGATACAGACCAATGGAACAGAACAGAGGCCTTGAGCAACACCACACATCTACAACCATCTGATCTTTGACAAACCTGACAAAAACAAGCAATGTCGAAAGGATTCCCTATTTAACAAATGGTATAAGGAAAACTGGCTAGCAGTGTACAGAAAACAGAAACTGCACCCCTTCCTGTCACCTTATGCTAAAATTCACTCCAGATGGATTAAAGATTTAAGCATAAGACCTAACACCACCAAAACCCTAGAAGAAAACCTAGGCAAAACCATCCAGGACATAGGCATAGGCAAGGACTTCATGACTAAAACACCAAAAGCAATAGCAATAAAAGACAAGATAGACAAATGGGATCTAATTAAACTAAAGAGCTTCCACACAGCAAATTAAACAATCATTAGAGTGGACTGGCAACAAACAGAATGGGAAAAAAATTTTGCAATCTGAAAAAGGGCTAATATCCAAAATCTACATCTGTAAAAGGGCTAATATCCAAAATCTACAAAGAACTAAAACAGATATACAAGAAAAAAACAAACAAACCCATTCAAACGTGGGCAAAGGATATGAACAGACACTTCTCAAAAGAAGACATACATAAGGTCAATAAACATATAAAAAATGCTCATCATCACTGGTCATTAGAGAAATGCAAATCAAAACCACATTGAGGTATCATCTCATGCCTGTCAGAATGGTGATCATTAAAATATCTGGAGACAATAGATACTGGAGAGGATGTAGAGATATAAGAACACTCTTACACTGTTGGTGGGAGTGTAAGTTAGTTCAACCATTGTGGAAGACAGTGTGGCGATTCCTCAAGGATCCAGAAATAGAAATTCCACTTGACCAAGCAATCCCATTATTGGGTATATACCCAAAGGATTTTAAATCATTCTGTTGTAAAGACACATGCACACATATGTTCATTGCGGTACTGCATACAATAGCAAAGACCTGGAACCAACCCAAATGCCCACCAATGATAGACTGAACAAAGAAAATATGGCACATATATACCACAGAATACTATGCAGCCATGAAAAACGATGACTTCGTGTCCTTTGTAGGGACTTGGATGAATCTGGAAACTATCATTCTCAGCAAACTGACACAAGAACAGAAAACCAAACACCGCATATTCTCACTCATAGGTGGGTGTTGAACAATGAGAACACGTGGACTCAGGGAGCAGAGCATCACACACTGGGGTCAATTGGGGGTGGTGCTAGAGGAGGGACAGTGGGGTTGGGGAGGGTGGGGAGGGATAACATGGGAAGAAATGCTGTATATTGATGAAGGGGAAATGGAGGCAGCAAACCACCTGTTTATGTACACACCTATGCAACAACCCTGCATGATCTGCACATGTACCCCAGAAACTAAAGTACAATAAAAATAAATAAAATAAAATAAAAAGCCAACCTAACAGGTGTGAAATTGTATCTCACTGGTATTTTTAATTTGCATTTCCCTGATAATAATAATGTTGACCATCTTTTGCATACTGGTTGGCCATTTGT
>CAUYOR010022471.1:0-19819 GCA_963573925.1 Callimico goeldii
TATCGGATAAAATAGATTTTAAAGCAACAAAGATATAGTGGTAAAAGGATCAATGCAACAACAAGAGCTAATGATCCTAACACCCAGATACATAGAGACTTAGACTCAATGAGATAGAAAATTAATAAGGTTACCAAGGACTCGAACTCAGATCCAGAGCAAGTAAACTTAATATTTACAGAGCTCCCCACTTCAAATACACAAAGTATACATTCCTCTTAATACCACATCACACCTACTCATAGGTTTCATAAATGAAATATTGAATGGCCATTATTAATAGCCATCTTTCTTTTCAGAATAAAGCAGTATTTCCATTCACTCTCCCTCTTTCTCTTCCTCTTTCTTCCTTTCCTTTACTCATTTTTTTTTGGTTTTTCTTTCCTTCTCTCAAAAAAAAAAAAAAGAAATCAATTTGTAAACCTCTAGATCCAGGTCGGCAATGTCTCTCTCATTGCTTGATTTCCTTCCTTCCCTTTCCTCCCTCCCTTCCTTCCTTCCTTTATCCCTTCCCTCCTCCCTACCTTCCTCCTTCCCTCCCTCCCTGCCTTCTTCCCCAAAAAACAAACAAACAAATAAAACAAACAAACAAACAAACAAAAAAACTCCAGGGATGGTGGTGTGTGGCTGTAGTCTCAGCTACTCAAGATGCTACAAGTGGGAGGATCACTTGAGCCCAGGAGTTTGAGGTTGTAGTGAGCTGAGATCGGACCACTGCACTCCAGTTTGGGTTACAGAAGGAGATCCTGTCCTAAAAATAAAATGAAGAAATTGAGTGACTGGTGGGGGAATGTGAAAAACTAAAATGATTAACTCATTTAGATCAGGATTTCTATTTTTTTTATTTTTGAACTCCTGGGCTCAAGCGATCCCCGTCTCAGCCTCCCAAAGAGCTGGGATTACAGGCATGAGCCATTGCACCTGGTGAGATCAAGATTTCTATTTGTGGTGAAAACTAGCTTGGAATGAGAAGGTAAAGTTTGCCTGTGTTCCCTCTAGATGGGGATAACAGGGACCTCTAAAGCCAGCTGCAACTTCAACAGGAAATGGTTTTTTTTTAAGAGTCTGCTCTGTCACCCAGGCTGGAGTGCAGTGGTGTGACCTCGACTCACTGCAACCTCTGCCCCCCGGGTTCAAGTGATCCTCCCGCCTCAACCTCCCAAGTAGCTGGGATCACAGGCAGGCACCACCACTCCCGGCTAATTTTTGTATATTTAGTAGAGATGGGTTTTTGCCGTGTTGGCCAGGCTGGTCTCAAACTCCTGACCTCAGGTGATCCTCCTGCCTCGGCCTCCCAAAGTGCTGGGATTACAGGCAACAGCCATGGCACCCGGCCAACAGGAAACATTCCTATCAAGGCCGTACATGCTGCAGCTGTAAAGTGTCCTAATACTCACGTTCTTTGAGTGACTACTACTTTTTTACTGATATTTTTATTTTCCCCTCTAAAATCACAAACGATCAGAAATTTGCTGTTTGAGATTATATTGGTAAGAACAGAACATCCCACTGTTGCCTGGAAGAGCTATGTCATTTTGACACAGAGAAGCAGCATTCCACATTTCTCTTAACTTTATAGTTTCCGAGGAAACAAGACTCTAGGTCCACTTTGCTGTCTAGACCTGAAGCTGACCCTTCATACACAGCCCTGTGGTACTTTCAGCCTGCTTGCCTCAAAACACTGCTTGGTTTACACTTCACCTAACTCCACCCTTCCCCTCAAATTCTAATTTTTTTTTTTTTTTTTTTTTTTGAGACAGGGTTTCACCGTCAGCCTCCCAAAGTGCTGGGATTACAGGTGTGAGCCACCATGCTCAGCCCTCTCAAATTCTTTAATAACCTTTCCCTTTGTTCAATCAGACCACCGCAGTTCCTCTGCTGGGTAGTTTCCCTTATTGGAATAGGTGAACAACTGGGTTTGTTTCTGGTGGTTTTAGGTTGACTTGGCTAGGACATAGGCTAAGAATTAACCCCAAAGAGAAAATTAGTGATTAAAAATGTATATATATTCAAATCATATTTTAAGGCCAGGCACGGTGGCTCACGCCTGTAATCCCAGCACTTTGGGAGGCGGATCACTTGAAGTCAGGAGTTCGAGACCAGTCTGGCCAACATGGCGAAACCCCGTCTCTATTAAAAATACAAAAATTAGCCAGGCATGGTTGTGCACGTCTGTAATTCCAGCTACACAGGGAGCTGAAGCAGGAAAATCACTGGAATCCGGGAGGCAAAGGCTGCAGTGAGCTGAGATCACGCCACTGCACTCCAGCCTGGGTGACAGAGTGAGACTCCATCTCAAAAAAAAAAATTAGGCAAATACTCATAGGCAAAAAGCATTAAGAGAGATAAAGCGGTGTGTCCGATTGTATTTTCAAAGATATCTGCAACAATACCAGTTATTCCTCATGGTTTTCTGTAATGTTGTCATTCATCCATAAAGAAATGAGTCTAATTCCCCTCCCTTTGAATCTAGGCAGGTTTGTGACATGCTTGTCAGTAGCAGAATGCGGAAGTGATGATACATAACTCCAGGTCAGAAATGAAAATGCAGCTTCCCCCTTGCTCACTTGAACACTTGAGCTGGAGTACGGAGCTGTCATGTCAGCAATCCAACTGCCTTGAGGCAGCTACACTGTGAGGAAGACCAAACTGGTCCACAAAGGTAATCCACACGTATAAACCCTGAGATTACCTGGAGACAGACAGAGAGAGAGAGAGAGAGAGAGAGAGAGAGGAGAGAGGAATCCAGCCAGCTCCCAGCTTTTCCAGGCCCCTAGTATTCCAGCTGTTGTCACATAAAAGACATCAAGACAGAACCACTTAACTGGGCATGGTGGTGCACACCTGTAGTCCCAGCTACTCGGGAGGCTGAAGCAGGAGAATCACTTGAACTCAGGAGGTGGAGGTTGTGGTGAGCCGAAATTGCGCCACTGCACTCCAGCCTGGGCAACAGAGTGAGACTCAATCTCAAAAAAAAAAAAAAAAAAAAAAGGATTGGAAACTCTGTACTTTCCTGAACTCTGCCCAATGTGTCTATTCCCTTGGTTGATTTTAATTTGTATCCTTTCCCTGTAATAACTGTAATAGTGAGTATGAAAGTTTTCAATGACTTCTGTCAGTCCTTCTAGTGAGTTACCAAACCTGACAGCAGTCTTTGGAACCCCTAAACTTGCAACCAGAGTCAGAAGTGAGGGGAGTGTTGTGGATGGTTCCCTGTCTTAGCAGTTGGTGAACTTTGCATAACACAATCTACAACAAAAAGAGGATGGATAGATTATGATAAATTATGCACGTCAATGAGAATGAATGGACATTCACACAACAATATGGATGAATTTCATGAACGTAATGTTGAGTGAAAGAAGCCAGACACAAAAGAAAATATACTGTGTGGTGGTAATAAAACTTCCCCAGAAGTGCTCCTGGAAAAAGCCCAAGCCTCCTGAGATGTGGAAATGCATGCCATATATAGACAGGGATGTTTACTCTCACTTCCCCTAGAAGCAGTTTAGTTTTTACACATCATGAGACTTTAATCTGTAGCCATTTGTGTAGTTCATTGGTCTTATCGGAAAGGATAATAAAACTTAACTTCTAAAGGAGACCAAATGCTTACAGCCTAGACTAAAACCCTGGGTTAAGCACTCAAGGTTCTGGGAAGACTAAGCGCTATCTCCCTAGGTGTTTACCTGTCAGAAGAGATGAAGTCCAGAGTTTGGAAACATTTCTAGGTCATAAAAGTCAAAGACACTGGGGCTTATCCAGCTTTTGGAGTGATGTATTTACATTCCAATAGGTTAGAGTGATAAATAGGATGTTTCCCATTCTCTCCAAGAAGCAGAGGTTTTCTCTCCCCTTTTGAGAGAGGATAAGGCTGCAGCAGCTTCTCTTCTGTATATATAAATGGAGGAACTGTGGTCTGGGGCAGGGTGGCTCACGCCTGTAATCCTGGCACTTTGGGAGGCTGAGGTGAGAGGATCACTTGAGCCCAGGAGTTCAAGACCAGCCTGGGCAACATGGCAAAACCCTGTCTCTACAAAAAATACAAAATTAGCCAGGTGTGGTGGCACACTCTTGTGGTCCCAGCTACTTGGAGGCTGAGGTGGGAGGATCACTTGAGGCTGCAGTGAGCCATGATCGTGCCACTACACTCCAGCCTGGGTGACAGAGCAAGACTCTGTCTCAAAAAGTAAAATAAAATAAGACAAGATAAAGGAGGAAATCCATTGTTCTCCATCGCTCACTTACAAGTTATAACCTGGTACTCACATAGAATGTTTCCATCAGCTCTCATTGCATTGCCTGTTGGCCTAGAAATGGGGAAGCAAGGTTACTCTGGCTGTCAATTTGGTGGTGTGTATCAAGAAAGAACTCTCTTCCAGCTGGGCAAAGTGGCTCACGCCTGTGGTCCAGCACTTTGGGAGGCCAAGGTGGGTAGATCACCTGAGGTAGGAGTTCAAGATCAGCTTGGCCAACATGGTGAAATCCCATCTCTACTAAAAATATGAAAATTAGCCAGGGGTGGTGGCGCACACCTGTAATCCCAGCTACTGGGGAGGTAGCTGGGATTACAGGTGTAATTGAGGTAGTAGAATTGCTCTAACCCAGGAGGCAGAGGTTGCAGTGAGCCAAGATTGTGCCACTGCACTCCAGCCTGGGCAACAGAGTAAGATTCCATCTAAAAAACAAAAAACAAAAAAAACCCTCTTTTCCTCAACCTAGAGTTCTCATGTCTCTGTAGTGTTTGTACATAACAATTACATGTCTGCATGAGTAGCTCCAAGATCAATTGACCCTTCATAGTTCTTGACAAAACATGCCAAGAGATTAAAAAGTTCAAAAACAGGCAAAACTGATGTGTGATGTGGGAAGTCGGATTAACGATTCTCTGTGATGGGAAGAAACCGGAAGGTAGTATGATTGCAGGGGCATTCTGGGGTGCAGTTCATGTTCTATTTCCTGATCTGGGTGCTGGTTACATGACTGTGCTCAATTTAGGAAAAACATTGAACTGTTTTTTTATGACTGGTTGTGTTTGTCCAGGTCCTCCAAGAAGCAGATGCTAAAATGCGATTAGATGTGCAAAGGACTGATTGGTGGGGGGTGGGAATCCTGTGAGTGTAAATGTGGAGGAAAGTAGAGGAGACCAGGACATTCATCAGACTACGGTGCAGGTCTGACTCCTGCGAAGGAAGGAGGGAAGGAAATAAGGAAGGTCTTAGGCTGCTGTGCAGCTCTCAGAAAGTTTCAGCAAGGCCAGTGTTGAGCCAAAGTCACCCACTACACGGTCCTCTCTCTCCAAGGAACAGGCCTCCCTCAGTAATCTCTGCTGTGCTCTGTCATTGGCTGGGAGCAGCCTACATAGTCTTGGCATTAATATGATGACAGATTTCGGAACTCTGCCTGATTCGTCTTTTCCCTTGGCTGATTTTCATTTGTATCCTTTCCCTGGGGCCACTGGGCAATTGCGCTCCCCACAATAGGAGACCTAGAGGCTTACGTGTGGTCACCACAGTCCACCCCATGCACCACACATACTTCTCCATGTAGGCTCAGGGAGCAGCTCCGTGGGCCTCTCATCCTGAGTGGAACCTTAGAAAAGGGAGGTGAGTGGCAGAAACTACAACACCCATGGCTGCAATTGATCTTGGAGCTATCCCCGGTACTCCTCCTCCCCCTTTTCCACTATCCATTCTAATTTTACCTGACCCTCAGCTGCCACCTCAGCAGGCCTTGATGGCTTACCTGAGGGTATAATCCAAGCCTCATTCCCAAGGGTCCTGACCCTTGATATTCTAATGCTTTTTTCTGTCCAGAGTATTTAATGTGTTCATTCACAGTCGTAATGGCCAATGGCAGTTCTGAACTTGGTGGCATCAAGCAGGAGGCATCCAAGGACGCTTGAGTGCGTCCTTGAGTAGGAGGACGCACTCAAGCAGATCACTTGGGTTGTACACATATTTCCTTTGTTGCTATTTTGTAAAAGCATCCCTGGCTGGGTGGAGTGGCTCACACCTATAATCTAATCCCAGCACTCTGGAGGCTAAATTGGGAGGATCGCTTGAGCCCAGGAATTCAAGACCAGCTCAGGCAACATGGTGAAACCTTATTTCTACAAAAAGTTTTAAAAATTAGCTGGGTGTGGTACATGCTTATAGTCCCAACTACCTCAGAGGCTGAGGTGGGAGGATCACCTGAGCCCCAGAGGTTGAGGCTGCTGTGAGCTGTAATCACACCACTGAACTGCAGCCTGGGCAACAGAGTGAGACTCTGTCTTAAAAAAAAAAAAAAAATAGCAGCCCTATCTTTACCTGCTGGTCGAGGTCAATTACTCCTGCCAGTACTTGACTCCTGGCAGTGTCTCCTTTTCAGACCTGTTGGTCCCTGGGCACAAGGAGGTCAAAGCACCCAGATGGTAGCCATAATTTATAGTTCAAGGGCCTTTTTCTGTGTCCCCTTTGGGACCAGGATCTCCAATTCTGCAGAACCCAGAGCTACAGGAATGGGAAGCATATCCCCACAGTGGGTCAAAGGGAAGTGGGATGGCATCACGTCATTTCAGAATATTTCTTCAAAGCTGGCGCTTCAGCTATGCCTTTAGAAGGCTGTTCCAGCATTCTGCGAGGCTGGCTGCCTCTGGATGGTGCAGTCTGTGACATGACCTTTGGATCCCATGAGCCCACTTCCATTCCTCCTTAGGTATAAAATGGGTCCTCTGGCTGAACACTGTAATATGTAGAATTCCACGCCCGTAGATCTGGCATTCTATAAAGTTCTGGATAGTAGTGCTGGCTGAGACTTTGCAGGCAGAAAAGGCAAACCCATACCTAGAGTAGGTATCTCCCTCTGTGAAGACAAACCGATGACCTTTACAGAATAGAAGGTGTCCACTGTAGCTGAACTGCCACCAAATGACCAATTGGTCTCTTCAAGATGTAGTGCCATATTGGGGGCTCAGTATTGTCTGCATTGCTCTCATCCTATGTCCACCCACATGCCTCTACTTCAAGCCTCCTTGTCTCTACATTCTGGTTCTTTTCCTTCTAGACTCCTGATCAGACAGCCAGACCATTGGTAATAGCCCAGGAATCTACTGTATTCTCACCATTGGCCACTTCTCATTCCATACAAAGCAGATAACTGATTGCAGCTTCATTCATTAGGAAGATTTTCCATTTCCATGGTATTTTGAGACCATCCCTGAAAGTGGCTATAATGTAGCTATGGTCTCTTTTTGCCTTACATCTATGTACTGAGCCAACCCATCCATAAACGCAGCTTGAGTCTTTCCTTCCTCCTTCAGCTAGTCATACGGGACCACCATACAGCCTAGGGAGCAAACTGGCAAGGGATTATGGAGCAACGGTCATATGTGACAGGTAGTTTGGGCAACCTGTTCATGCAGCTCATTTGTGTCCTCTGCCCCCATGAGGGTCTGATTATACTTATAATGAAGGACTGCTGGGTGCATCTGATTTTATTATTTGGTGGGTCTAAAAGAATCCAACTTGTAATTGGCAGTTCTGAACTTGGTGGCATCAAGCAGGAGGCATCCAAGTAGATCACTTGGGTTCTGCACATACCACCTCTGTCCTTACTGTGTAAAAGCATCCCTGGCTGCGTGTGGTGGCTCATGCCTGCAATCCCAGCACTTTGGGAGGCCAAGGTGTGTGGATTGCTTGAACCCAGGAGTTCAAGACCAGCCTAGGCAACATGACAAGACCCTGTCTCTACAAAAAATTAGCTGAGTGTGGTGGCACACACCTGTAGTTGCAATGGGCCATTGAGTAGGAGGTGGCGTCCAAGCTACCAGCTATCTTGGTGCCCAATGGCCAAGTTTTCTGCCTCTACCAGGGCCCAGTAACAAAGCCAGGAATTATTCTTCCAAAGGTGCGTAATTCTCTGCAGTGGATAACATGACATTGTCCCAGAATTCCCAGGGCTTTCATTGCGATTCTCCCATGGGGCTTGCCATAAGCACCATACTGCATCTCTCCCACCACTCATTCCTTCGACACCACAGAGTCTGCCAGATCTTATGGTCCAAGTGGCGTGCTAATTGTTCGGCAGCCAGGACCTGCTGCACAGCCATTTCTTTCCTTGTCCTGTCTGATCAGTACGATATTGATGTAACAGATCAGTGCGATGTTCTATGGGCTATCCAAGTGATCCAGATCTCTTCAAACTACGAGAGGGCAAGAGCGTTAACACAACACTGATGTCAAACTCTAAACGAATATTGCCGTCCAGCAGGCGAGGTGTCTTACACCTGTAATCTCAGCACTTTGGGAGGCCGAGGTGAGCAGATCACCTGAGGTCAGGGGTTCAAGACCGGCGTGGCCAACATGATGAAACCCCATCTCTACAAAAATACAAAAAAATTTAGCCGGGCATGTTGGTGGGTGCCTGTAATCCCAGCTACTCGGGAGGCTGAAGTGGGAAAATCGCTTGAACCAGGGAGGAGGAGGTTGCAGTGAGCCAAGATCATACCATTGCACTCCAGTCTGGGCAACAGAGTGAGACTTCATCTCAAAAAACAAAATAAAATAAAATATTGTTGTCAATACCATGAGAATGAAACTGCTTCTGATCCTCTTTTCTGATTGGAATGGAAAAGAAAGCACTCACTAAATCAATGACAGCATACCTTATACCCAAGACCTTACAAATCCACCCTACCAATGATACCTCTTCTGGTAAAGTAACTGTGTTCAGGGCTACTATTACGGTTCGGTCCATAGCAGTCTACAGACATTCTCCAGAATCGATTCAGCTTCTGCAGAGACCAGACTGATGAACTAAACAGAGGTGTAGAAGTCACCACCTCTGTGCCCTTTAGCACTTTAGCAGTGGCATGAATGTCTGTCATTCTTCCATCTTTCCTGCTCCTAGATGTAACACTGATTTTTAAAAGCCTTTTAAAATGAAAGTACAATAAGCTCTAACTATCTAAGTGTAAAATTTAACGAGTCTTGACAACTGTACACAAAACATTACAACAAGATTATAAACATTCCACCACCCTGAAAAGCTTCCTCCTGCTTCTTTAATAAGAACTTCCTCTCACCCCAGATCATCCCATTGCTAGGCAACCGTTGATCTGCTTCCTGTCACTGTAGACTAGCTTATATTTTTTTTTTTAATTTTTTGAGACAGAGTTTCACTCTTGTTGCCCAGGCTGGAGTTCAATGGCATGATCTCGGCTCACCACAACTTCCGCCTCTACGGGTTCAACCGATTCTCCTGCCTCAGACTGCCGAGTAACTGGGATTACAGGCATGCGCCACCACACTCGGCTAATTTCGTACTTTTAGTAGAGACAGGGTTTCTCCATGTTAGTCAGGCTGGTCTCGAACTCCTGACCTCAGGTGATCTGCCCGCCTCAGCCTCCCAAAGTGCTGGGATTACCGGTGTGAGCCATGGCACCCGCTGCTACATTTTCTAGTTTTATATAAATGTGATCGTTCGGTACGTACTGACTTTGTCTGGCTTGTTTATTCATAACTGTTTTGAGGTTCATCCATATTGTCCTATGTATCAGCGGCTTGGTCCATTTTATTGCTGACTAGTACTCCACTGTATGTACAGACCACAATGTCTGCCCATCGCCTGCTGACGCTCATTTGGGTTGTTTCCAGTCTTTGGCTATTACACAGAAGGCTGCCAAAAACATGGACATACAAGTCTTTGTGTGGACATACGCTGTCATTTATTTTGGTAAATATCTAAGAATAGAGTAACTGGGTCATATGTTAGTTGTATGTTTAACTTCAAAGAAACCGTCGACCAGGTGCAGTAGCTTAAGCCTGAAATTCCAGCACTTTGGGAGGCTGAGGCAGGCGGATTACCCCTGAGGTCAGGACTTTGAGACCAGCCTGTCCAACATGGTGAAACCCTGTCTTTACTAAAAATATGAAAAATTAGCCAGACATGGTGATGGGTGCTTGTAATCCCAGCTATTTGGGAGGCTGAGGCAGGAGAATTGCTTGAATCCGAGGCGGAGGTTGCAGTGAGCCGAGATCACGCCACTGCACTCCAGCCTGGGTGATAGAGTGAGACTCCATCTCGAAAGTAAGAAAGAAAAGAGAGAAAAGGAAGAAAGATAAGAAAGAAAGAAACTGCCAAACTAGTTTCCAAAGTGGTGACACAACTTTCTATTCCCACCACCAGTGTATAAACATTCCAGTTGATTGACCTTCTCATCAACATATAACATGGTCTGTCTTTTTAATTTTAGCCATTTAAATGACTAATGACATGGAGCATATTTTCAGGTACTTATTTGCCCTCTGAAAAGAGTCTTCATATTTTTTGCTAATTTTTTTTATTGGGTTATGTTCTTATTGTGTTTTGAGTTCTTCTTTAAATATTTATTTATTTATTGAGATGGGGGCCTTGCTATGCTGCTCAGGCTGGTCTCGATCTCCTGGACTCAAAAAATCTTTCCACCTTGGCCTCCAAAAGTGAGCCAATGTGCCTGGCCTTTTTGTTATTTTTATTTATTTCTTTATTTTTGAGACAGCATCTCATTCTGTTGCCCAGGCTGGAGTGCAGTGGCGAAATCTCGGCTCACTGCAACCTCTGCCTCCCGGGTTCAAGTGATTCTCCTGCCTCAGCCTCCCAAGTAGCTGGGATTACAGATGCTTGCCACCATGCCCAACTAATTTTTGCATTTTTAGTAGAGACAGGGTTTCTCCATGTTGGCAAGACTGGTCTCAAACTCCTGACCTCAGGTAATCTGCCCACCTTAGCCTCCCAAAGTGCTGGGATTACAGGCGTGAGCCACTGCACCTGGCCTTGTTTTTATTTTTAATAGAGACAGGACCTCGCTTTTTTGCCCAGGCTGGTCTTGAACTCCTGGGCTCAAGTGATGATCACACCTCAGCTTCCCAAAGTGTTGGGATTACAGGTGTGAGCCACTGCACCTGGCCAAGAGTTCTTTATTTGTTATATAAGACTGTTCTGCAGTGAGCAGCTATATGTAAACCTACCCCTGAAGGCTGAAGGAGCTGGGAGCCTGAAGAAAAAAAAGCTGACAAATCTAGTTTCTCAGAAGGAAACATTTAATAGGGACTTACAAACAGAAGACATTTCTCAGACAGCCATGGGTTGATGGACCTCTGTACCCCCCTCCCCTTCAGAAAATATGTTGTATAGCAAGTTATTTTTGGTAAACACGAGCAGCTGGTCAATGTCTCACAACTCATGACCACCTAAGTTAGATAAGTACCTTGATTAGGGGTTATCTGTGCTACGCGTAGCCTGACCTCAGCATAACAACTTGCCTTGGCTGAGCATTCAAAGATCATTGGATCTCTGCTTTTTTTTTTTTTTTTTTTTTGAGATGGAGTTTCAATCTTGTTGCCCAGGTTGAAGTGCAATGGCACGATCTTGGCTCACCCCAACCACTGCCTCCTGGGTTAAAGCGATTCTCCTGCCTCAGTCTCCTGAACAGCTGGGATTACAGGCATGCACCACCAAGCCTGGCTAATTTTGTATTTTTAGTAGCAACAGGGTTTGTCCATGTTGGTCAGGCTGGTCTTGAACTCCCGACCTCAGGATCTCTGCTCTTCTAATAGTTAACCTTCAGTCTACTGCTCAGCTATGTCTGCTCTTCCACTGCACAACATCAAAGTCACTTTGCAAGATAGAGAGGCCCTCCAGCTTTCACAATTAGCATTAATTGCTAACAACCCCTGGTCTCTCATTATCCTCTGTAGGGCATTCATACAACTTGGCAATAACCAATCAACTCTCTCGTCTTTGTAAGCATTGTTCACCCCAAATCTTCCAAATACCTCAGTTAGTGCACCTGCCACAGCACTTCCCTCCACTGGGATGTGTCTTCCTTGGTCACCACTGGTGAGTTTGTTTTTAAAGTCTTACTCTGTTACCCTGGCTGGAGTTCAGTGGCGTGATCACAGCTAACTGTAGTCTCAACCTCCTCAGCTCAAGCCATCTTCCCACTTTAGCCTCTTAAATAGATGGGACTACAAGCGTGTTCCACCATACCTGGCTAATTTTATAATTTGCCAACTTAAAAATTTTTGTAGAGACAGGGTCTCATTATGTTACCCAGGCTGATCTCCAACTCCTGGACTCAAGCAATCCTCCCACTTCAGCCTCCCAAAGTGCTGGGATTACAGGCGTGGGCCACCCCACGTAGCCACACCATTGGTGAAATCTTTAGCAGTTGAGTCGCCACCTTGTGGTCAGACTCTGCCCCACTTATCTACTAGGCTGGCACCCTCTGCTTTCGAAGCAGTGAGTGAGCTGGTCTCTCATCAGTAAGGCTAAAAAATATTTGAATAAACAATCAGCAGGGCATGATGGCTCATGCCTGTAATCCCAGCACTTTGGGAGGCCAAGGTGGGCGGATTACCTGAGGTCAGGAGTTCAAGATCAGCCTGGCCAACATGGCAAAACCCTGTCCCTACTAAAGATAAAAAAATTAGCCAGGTGTGGTGGTGTGTGCCTGTAGTCCCAGCTACTCTGGAGGCTGAAGCAGGAGTATCACTTGAACCAAGGAGACGGAGGTTGCAGTGAGCTGAGATTGCACCACTGCACTCCAGCCTGGGCAACAGAATGAGACTCCATCTCAAAAAAATAAAAAAATTGTATATATACACATACATTTGAATAAACAATTAAGAAGCATGGAACTTCTGGATGTCAGTAGAACTCTGCACTCAAGGAATCTTCAGTGCTCACTAGGTATCAGGTGCTTTATGTGACCCTTAGTCTTCCACTGAAATGTAGCTTCTGTGACTGAGGAACTTAACTTTTATTTGAAATTAATTAAAAAAATAGAGATGAGGTTTCACTATGTTGCCCAGGCTGGTCTCAAATTCCTGAGCTCAAGTAATCCTCCCACCTTAGCCTCCCAAAGTGCTAAGATTACAGGCAGGAACCACTGCTCCTGGCTTGACATTATTTTAAATTTAAATAGTCTGAAACCATCAAAAAGGATGAGTTCATGTCTTTTGCAGGGACATGGATGAAGCTGGAAGCCATCATTCTCAGCAAACTAACACAGGAACACAAAACCAAACACCACATGTTCTCGCTTATAAGTGGGAGTTGAACAGTGAGATTACATGGACACAGGGAGGGGAATATCACACACTGGGGCCTGTCGGGGGTGTGGGGGTCAAGAAGAGCATTAGGACACATACCTAATGCATGCGGGGCTTTAAACCTAGATGACAGGATAACAGGTGCAGCAAACCACCATGGCACTTGTGTACCTATGTAACAAACCTGCGCATTCTGCACATATATCCCAGAACTTACAGTTTTCAAAAAAGTCACAAGTTGGCTAGGCATGGTGGCTTATGTCTGCAATCCCTGCACTTTGGGAGGCTGAGGCAGCAGATCACTTGAGGTCAGGAGTTTGAGACCTGCTTGGCCAACACAGTGAAATCCCATCTCTACTAAAAATACAAAAATTAGCTGGGCTTGGAAGCACACGCTGGTAATCCCAGCTACTTGGGAGGCTGAGGCAGGAAGATTGCTTGAACCTGGGAGGTGGAGGTTGCAATGAGCCGAGATTGCACCACTGCACTCCAGCCTGGGCAACAGAGGGAGACTCCCTGTCTCAAAATAAATAGGTAAAGAAATAGTCACAAGTGGCTGGTGGTGACCGTATTGGATTATGCAGGTCTAGAGGCTGCATCCTCTATTATTAAAACCCTAGTGACAATCCGGACACCTTGATTTTTCCAGTACTTTATGGTTTCCAAAGTATTTTACTCCACTTCTGTCCCGTGATCCTCATAATAACCCTATGGGAAAATGTAAGCTCAGAAAAGTGAAAGGACTTGCTCAAAGCTTCACAGTTGCAAGGCCTTGCACCTGCCTTCCCAGCTCCTGGTTGCTGAGTGTATAATGAACTATATTTTTTGCTGAAAGCGGCAAGGAAAACCAAGCCAGTCCCCCAAGCAGAAAACTGCTCAGGCTGTTCTAAAGTAGTAAACAGTATGTTTATGTCACACACCAGTTAAACTAGTTCTTTAAGCACAGGATATGTGATCCTGCCCCCGTGGCTGCCTCGTGGAGAATGCTCTTTTTTTTAATTCTTTTTATTTTTTTTTAAAGACGGGGTTTCACCCTGTTAGCCAGGATGATCTTGATCTCCTGACCTCGTGATCCGCCCGCCTCGGCCTCCCAAAGTGCTGGGATTACGGGCGTGAGCCACCCCGCCCGGCGTGGAGAATGCTTTCTAGTTTATCTTTGATCAGTGGTAAGCAGGCACCAGCTGCCAGCTTCGTTTTTTTTGTTCTATGAGAAAACACAGAACAGCTGCTTGTTAATAACAATCACCTGTTCAGAGAGACTAACTACATGGGCCAGAGTCTGCTAGAGGCTCTCAGCCCAGAATGCTGTCAGCACCCTGAGGCTCTCAGCTTAGAAGCCTGTTGACCCCCAGATAGTCCCACTTTACTCTCTATCTTTGTGTCTGCTTCTTAATTCCTTCAGCGTCGCCTGGGTGGAAGCTGGTCTTGGTACCTGGTCACCTCTCTGCATTGCACGGCCTGGGCACATCACATCATAGGCCTCTAAACTCATTCAAGTAAATGTTCACACCTGATGCACCCCTCCTTCCCCCTCGCCGAAACCTCTCTCGGAATGTCGGGAGTAGTGAATGCTTCCTAGTAAGAAGAGTACGTTCCAGGAAGAATGACATTTCTGTTCTCACATCCCTGGAAGCTCAGATCTTGCCTCTATCTTGGCCTTCCCACTCTTCACTTGATGCCACAGTGCAATTTGATTACATGAACAAAAGCGGTATTTTTTGATTTGCAATTCACTAAGAACCCAAGAACAATGGTTCAGACATACTCCCTCTCCAAAGAACTTTCTACTCAGTATGTATTCCAACACTCTTTCTTGAGTTCTTACTTTGTGCCCAGCATGGTGCTAGGTGCCTAAAAAACACGACAGGCATTTTTGATTCTTTGGGTGTAATTTTATCCATTTCACATACAAAAGGAATCAGACCTTGTCCAAAGTCAACATTCTTTTAAAAACAAAAGAATCTCAGAGTTGGCTGGGTGCGGTAATCTCAGCACTTTGGGAGGCCGAGGCGGAAATGGGGGGGGGGATCATCTGAGGTTGGGAGTTCGAGACCAGTCTGGCCAATGTGGTGAAACCCTGTCTCTACTAAAACAATACAAAAATTTGGCTCACGCCTGTAATCCCAGCACTTTGGGAGGCCGAGGTGGGTGGATCACTAGGTCAAGAGATCAAAACCATCCTGGTCAACATGGTGAAACCCCGTCTCTACTAAAAATACAAAAAAAATGACTGGGCATGGTGGCGCATGCCTGTAATCCCAGCTACTCAGGAGGTTGAGGCAGGAGAATTGCCTGAACCCAGGAGGCGGAGGTTGCGGTGAGCCGAGATCGCGCCATTGCACTCCAGCCTGGGTAACAAGAGCGAAACTCCATCTCAAAAAAAAAAAAAAAAAAATTAACTGGGTGTGGTGGCAGGCACCTGTATTCCCAGCTACTAGGGAGGCTGAGGCAGGGAGAATTGCTTGAACCCAGGAGGCAGAGGTTGCAGTGAGCTGAGATTGAGCTACTGCACTCCAGCCTGGGCAACAGAGGGAGATTCCGTTTCAAAAACCAAAAAAGAATCTCAGAGTTGAAAGACAGTGAAGGTGAATGGTTCTCATTTGTGTTCACCTTTTCACAGATGGAGAAATCAGGGACAAAGAGGGTGACAGCCTGCTCAAGGACACACGCTGAGCACTGTTTAATCAGTGGTGTCTAATCAGGAGAAAGTTAGAGAAATCAGTCTCTCGTCTAAATCTGTAGTTATGGCTTGTGGAACAGGGAGGCTCCGTTAATCAGTGTCTAGGGGTTGGTGACCTGTGATTTATCTTATAACCAGTGGTTCTTTAGCTGTTAAAGAAAAAGGCCAGGCGCGGTGGCTCATGCCTGTAATTCAAGCACTTTGGGAGGCTGAGGTGGATGGATCACTTCAGGTCAGGAGTTTGAGACCAGCCTAGCCAACATGGTGAAATTCTGTCTCTATAAAAATACAAAAATTAGCTGGGTGTGCTGGAACATGCCTATAATCCCAGCTACTCAGGAGGCTGAGACAGGAGAATCACTTGAACCCAGCAAATGAAGGCTGCAGTGAGCCGAGGTCGCACCAATGCATACCAGTCGATGACAGAGTGTGATTCGATTAAAAAAAAAAAAAAGATTTGCCTAAGTCACATGAACTTGAAAAATATTTGGGCTTACTTAATTTATGGGTATTTATTTATAAGTCAGTTTGGTACCATTTAGACACAATATATGACATATGTAAACACATCTAAACACATATATACACCACATTAAAAATTTTTTTTAAAATCTTACAGGTTTAGGCTGGTCATGGTGGCTCATGCCTGTAATCTAGCACTTTGGGATCACTTGAGGTCAGGAGTTCGAGACTAGCCTGGCAAACATGGCAAAACCCTACCTCTGCTAAAAATACAAAACTGAGCCAGGTGTGGTGGCGAACACCTTTAATCCCAGTACTCAGGAAGCTGAGGCACGAGAATCACTTGAACCCGGGAGGTGGAAGTTGCAGTGAGCTGAGATTGTACCACTGCACTCCAGCCTGGTAGACAGAGCAAGATTCTGTCTAAAAAAAAAAAAAAAACAAATAAGGGGGGCCAGGCACAGTGGTTCATGGCTGTAATCCCAGCACTTTGGGAGGCCGAGGTGGGCAGATCATGAGGTCAAGAGATCGAGATCATCTTGGCCAATATGGTGAAACCCCATCTCTACTAAAAATACAAAAATTAGCCAAACGTGGTGGTGCGTGCCTGTAGTCCCAGTTACTTGGGAGGCTGAGGCAGGAGAACCACTCAAACCCAGGAGGCGGAGGTTGCAGTGAGCCGAGATTGCCCCATGGCACTTAGCCTGGCAACATAGCAAGACTCTGTCTCAAAAAAAAAACAAATCTTATAGCTTTTATATTGAAACTCTAGCCGTGGGATAGTACTACAAACTCACCAGTTTATAAAAGATGGTTGGGTCCAAATTATTTTTGAAAAAACTGGAACTTGTTTACAAGGCTAAATTTTATTTGTCCCAATAGGTAATCTAATGGCGGCTGTGAACCAAAATTTTGGGTAGTTTCCATGGCAGTTTGATTTTTAAGACCTATCTTCTTTTTTTTTTTTTTTCTAAGTTTTAAATGGGGCCAAGCATTGTGGCTCATGCTTGCAATCCCAGCACTTTCAGAGGCTGAGACAGGAGAACTGCTTGAGCCCAGAAGTTCGAAACCAGCCTGGGCAACATAGCAAGACCCCATGCCCATCCATACACACACACACACACACACACACACACACACACACACACCATACACTTGAAAAAACGATGAGCTTAGGATTATTATTATTATTACTGTCTATTTTTTGAGACGTTGTTCCACTCTTGTTGCCCAGGCTGGAGTGCAATGGCGTGATCTTGGCTCACCACAACCTCTGCCTCCGGGGTTCAAGTGATTCT
Organism: Callimico goeldii; assembly: GCA_963573925.1. Classification (NCBI taxonomy): domain Eukaryota; kingdom Metazoa; phylum Chordata; class Mammalia; order Primates; family Cebidae; genus Callimico; species Callimico goeldii. The sequence continues at coordinate 17,517 of CAUYOR010022471.1, forward strand.
CCTGCCTCAGTCTCCCGAGTAGCTGGGATTACAGGCATGCACCACCACGTCCAGTTAATTTCATATTTTTAGTAGAGACAGGTTTTCTCCATGTTGGTCAGGCTAGTCTCAAACTCCCAACTTCAGGTGATCCACCCGCCTCAGCCTTCCAAAAGGCTGGAATTATAGGTGTTAGCCAGGGTTACATTTTTAATGCTTACATTTTAGCTAGAACCTGGCTGAACTATACAGAAAAATAAAATCTCCAGGTAGCCTTGAATTAATAACATTGTAAAGAGTTTTATCTCAACACCAGTAGAAAAGTCAACAGATTTAAAGCAGGTAGAAAAGGGAACAGAGAACTTAGAAGATTCTATATGTTAACTCTATAATTGCAGGTTAACCATTTGAGCTCTGAATTTTCCTTGATGTAATTTGCCCATCAGTTTTAAAATGTGCCCAAATCCGGGCCATAATATGTAGTCAGCTAGAGTCCAAAAAAAGCTAGCATGCCTTTGAACTTACCTTGTAGTTTTTAAACTTGTAAGCTGCCAGGGTTCTTGAAGGTGGTTGGCTAGAGACTGTCCTGTTAGAACTAAGCCCCTCTAATGTCCAGGGCTCATGCCTGTAATCCCAGCACTTTGGGAGGCCGAGGTGGTTGAATCACCTGAGGTCAGGAGTTTGAGACCAGCCTGACCAACATGGTGAAACCCCATCTCTACTAAATACAAAAAATTAGCCAGGTGTGGTGGCACATGCCTGTAGTCCCAGCTACTTGGGAGGCTGAGGCAGGAAAGTCACTTGAACCCAGGAGGCAGAGGTTGCTGTGTGAGCCAAGATTGGGCCATTGCACTCCAGCCTGGGCAACAAGAGCAAAACTCTCTCTCAAAAAAAAGAAAAAGAAAAAGAAAAAAGAACTAAGCCCTCCCCCGATAATTGCACTTCCCTCACCCAGGTGACCCTTCGAGGGTTCTCTCAGCATAAGCACTTTCACAAAACCTTATGGATCAGCTGAGTCTGAGCTGATTACTCCTCCAGCACCACCCTTAAGCCCAGGGTCCACAAAATTCCCTCCATGGTCTGAATGGAGGAAATCACAAAGGCCCCCTTTAAACTCAGGGCTGACAAAGACATTCCTTCCAGGGTCTGGATACAACGAACTGGAACCAGGCACTGGGAAGGAGTTGGGAAGGACTGGGCAGGCCCCTACCAATGCAGGGCTAACAGGGAAGGTCCCCTCCGGGGTCTACCAATGGAGAAAACCAGCTGGGAAGAAATAAAGTCTCTCCAAGAGTCTCACTCTGTTGCCCAGGCTGGAGTGCAGTGGAGCACTCTTGGTTCACTGCAACCTCTGCCTCCTGGGTTCAAGCGGTTCCCCTGCCTCAGCTTCTCGAGTAGCTGAGTTTACGGGTGGATGCCACCACGCTCGACTAATTTTTGTATTTTTAGTAGAGACAGGGTTTCGCCACGTTGGCCAGGCTGGTCTCGAACTCCTGACTTCAGGTGATCCGCCCGCTTGGGCCTCCCAAAGTGCTAGGAGTACAGGCATGAGCCACTGCGCCCGGCCTTGAACGTACGTTTTAAATATGCCACGAGTCCACCACTAAGGTTCAGAAAACATAAGTGGCCTCTTGGGTCCGTATACCTCCGCGAGGAAAAATGTCTTTCTTTTTTCTATTTTTTCTATTTTATCTATTTTATCCGCATAACAGCAAATCAACTAAAGAGAACCCGAAGGCGGTGGGGAACCACGCGCAGCCTCATCTCGCGCCGCGGGAGCCGCTTCTCAGCCGCGCCAACCAAGTTCTGACGACGCTTAGCAACCGTTACCTTGACAACGCAATCCCATCACGCACCATGGAGTGTATTGCCCCTTTGCATCCCAGAAGGCACTGCGCTGCCTCTAAGCCTTCCGCCTCTCTCCGTCCCAACATGCAACGAGGCTCACAGTCAAGGACCGTCATCAGGAAGATTACATAAAAGCCTGTATATCCATGTTTGTTTTAACACTTAAATCGGTTGTGATTCATTGTAAGCGGAAAAGATCTGGAAAGAGTAGTGTCAGGGTTTTTTTTTCAGTGTATAGTTTTAAGTTTCGAGGAGAAAATCGCCATCTTTCCCTGGACTTATACAGGCACCTCATTGGATAGCCCGCGCAAACCGATATTGTTGGGGCGTGTTCGGGGGGGGGGGGGGGTCCTTGGCAGGGCACGTGCGGGAGGACGGGGTACTGTCTGTCCGCGCGGCCCGTGTCCGCTAGTCCGCTTGGAGCGGGGGGCGGCCGGGGGACGAAGACGGGGTGTGGGAAGGACGGTGGTGTCCCG
>CAUYOR010022472.1:0-10000 GCA_963573925.1 Callimico goeldii
ATGATAGACTGGACAGGGAGAATCTGGCACATAAACACCATGGAACACTATGCAGCCATAAAAAACGATGACTGTGTGTCCCTTGTAGGGACATGGATGAACCTGGAAACCATCATTTTCAGCAAACTGACACAAGAACAGAAAATCAAACACTGCACGGTCTCACTCATAGGCGTGTGTTGAACAATGAGAGCACATGGACACAGGGAGGGGAGCATAACACACTGGGGTCTGTGGGGGAGAACTAGGGGAGGGACAGCGGGGGGTGGGGAGTCGGGGGGGGGATAACACGGGGAGAAATGCCAGATAGGCAGCAAACCACACTGCCATGTGTGTACCTATGCAACAATCTTTCATATTCTTCACATGTACCCCCAAACCTAAAATGCAATAAAGTATATATATAAATAAAATAAAATAAAATAAAATAACCTCCCGGGAGACACAGACTGCCTTTTGCCTGATGCTCCTGTGGGAGATGGGCAAGCACGCTGTGTCCAGAGGCTCCAAGGCCATGCTCCGCTACACCAGGAGCAAGTGAGCGGCCTCAGGATCGCCTGAGCACTGAAACACAACGGCTCTTTTCAGAGCCACTGCACATGGCCTGACAGACCTGAAGCCCATCAAGTGCGGGGACCAGCTGGAGGGTGGGGGTTGGTGGCGCCCTTCCAATTTGGGGGCCGGGGGCTGCAGGTGGCCTGTGGCGTCCTGACGATTTTTCATGCATTCTTTCTTCGAGAACTGAACGTTGTCAACTCTAACATATCTGTCTATATCACAAGTTGCTTCAAGGACGGTAATGATTTTCATTTAATAATTTCCCATCTAATCCCTTTACTCCATGGTCATTTCTGTCTTATAATTCCTAGGGTTAGTCAGATCAACACCATATTTCTGCCAACTTCCGTTACCTTTGTCACTCCCATTCTTCCTTGAGAACTTCATGGGAAAAAAAAAAAACAAATTTTCATTATGCCCGATTTGGCAACATGCAACTTGAAGACTTGATATAAAATCTTACCTACCCAATCCAATTTTTGTAACTCGCCCCATGTTGGAATTCTTTTAAATACACACATTAGCACCCAAAGATAGTACAGAAATAGTTAAATAAACTTTTCAAGAAACACTTCAGTATTGCAGAAGTCTTAACTCTGCAATTTCCACTTTAAATTATTGGGGTTCACCCAATTATGTTATTTACAACTCAGGATCTTTGGATTTTGCAAAGCCAAACCTTCACTAGTTGCAGTGATTTATCTCTTGGGGGAAGGAAGTATCCAACGAAAACAGATCGGGACCTTTTGTAGAGTGATGCAGCCAATAAGGGAACTGCAGGTCATGAGGCACAGCCATTGGCCCAACGTGTGAGGGAGTGACTGGAGCTGCACCAGTTATAGCCATTCTGTGATATTCAGCTTGGAGATTGAGGGGAATGAGGATGAGACTATTTGCCTGCTTTTGTTTGTTTGTTTGTTTGTTTGTTTTGTTTCTTTACTTGTTTATATTCATGGTGATTTAAAAATGTGAATCCAGACTTGGGAGTGGGATATTTCACCTGCCCCTTGTGTCTTATAAACAAGAGGAGCATGATCCGGTATTAAGAGACCTAAGATGACATGTTCTCTTCAAGAAATTTGACGGTCAGCATGCTTTTACTTGTTAATACGTTCTAACTGACATTGTGTGTGTGTGTGTGTGTGTGTGTGTTTTTCTTGGTCCAATGGCTTTTTATTGGTTTCATTTCTCTACATGAGCATTACTAAATTTTGAAGCTGTTGTTCTTCTAATTGCTTTTCTATTAAAAAGGGACTTATGCTGATATCTGTAGGGAAAAAAACATACTTCGGGAATTCAGTTCTTAGAAATTTATTGTGGTTTAATGGAACCCTCAATATTTGGTCATGATTTTAAATGTTGCAATTGTGATTTTTCATAAAAAAAATTTCTAAATGACTCTTTATTTGTTATGTAGACAAACTTTAAAGGCTGTCACTCTTGGCCAAACAACCAGAGAAACGCTCGATAAACTACAAAAATCAACACTTTTATTTAGCCCATCGGAAGAGGCATAAGACCTGTCTGGAAGCGACTCACACACAGATTATTCTCTCTTTTACAGAGCACCACTTACTTGAGGGAAAAATGGGGGCAGGACAGGGTACTAAAGAGGGCTTCCCTGCCTAATGCAGGCAGGAAGCAGGCAATTTCATCTCCAGAGTTCACCTTGGGATCAGTAGCCACAGTCTGAACATAGTACAAGTAACTCTTCTCGTCAGCATTAGTGCTTATTGTTATTGTTATGATTATCGTTACTGTTATTCAGGAAAGTTAGAACAATCGTATTAAAATATCTGGGGGGAAAGAAAGCTGTTTCCTGCACAAGGAAACCAAGACAAACTACCCTGAAATCGACTGCAAATGAATCCTGCTGGGTGGTGCTTCAAAATTATTGTACACATGCAGAACAAAATTTTAGAAACCAAAGGAGCCATGCTTCTTTTCCTGTGGAGCATTAGAAAAAGCCCATTTCACTAAGCCACTGAATGTATACTGCTAGTTGCTGCTGCTTCAAAATTCCAGTGTCTTACTTCAACATGAAAGATTTTCTCGTAGTTTTTCATGTATACCGATCCCATATGCCCATTGTTTTCTTCTTTTGCACATAAGACTTTTATTATACTGCTCTAGAAATAAAGATTTAGTACAGTTATGCTCAAAATGGATACTGGGTCCACAGGGCAAGGGCAGGCATCGAGAACATGATTCAGAAATCAGTCATGATTTCGGAAATCAGGGACACGATTCAGAAATCAAGGACACTTGATATCTAACGACACTACTGCCCCTTAGATATCAAGAAGCTTACCACATATTGGTGTGAGGAATGGCGTATTTTCTAACGACCACATACAGGACTGTTGCAACTGCCGCAAGAAATCCCAGAGGAGTTTTGTTTTCTTTTGTTTTGTTTTAATTCATATACACATGTTTTTGGTAAAAGAAAATGTAACACATAATCTTAATTCAGGATCGATCCCATTCCAACCTTCTAGAGCCAGCTTGTCTCTAGGGAGGAAATAGTTATGTTTTACATCACCATGCAGGTTACGTTCCTCTGCCAGTGGAATGACTAGAGCCCCGCAGGCAATGTCCTGGCTACAGAAGAGCATGGGGCTGGCTGCTTGGAGGCAAAGCAAACAGGCACTTTTGCTTCTCCTCATTGGTCATGCCTCGGTTCCTCCCAGAGGGTTCTTAGTAAACAAAGCACCGGTAAAACCCCAAGTCACTTCCTCTCAACTCTCTTGGACAAGGGGAGCTATCCCTCGGCTTGGACTGAGAACTCGTGCCTCAGATGTGCTATTCTGACTAGACTGCATGAAGGGAGTGGGTGCAGGAGACAAAAATTGCTAAAATGAGAATGAGAGCCACCGGCCCCCACCTGCGGCTACAACTTCAGATGCCTACAGATGTGGTCAGTGTGACATGTGCAAGAGGGAGGCGCGGAGGAGTGCCATGGGCAGGGAGGGTGTCCCTTGGGTTAGTGGCCTGCCTGCTGGCCTTCGCTTCTTGGCCTAGCTCTGGGTAGCTGCAGCTCCCATGGTTTTATGCACGGTCTCTTCATCCCCCAGGAAGTGCGTGGCTTGACGGGCTTCAAGTTCCTGTCCAATTTATAAATGGTGGGAATACCAGTCGGCAGGTTCAGCTCCATGATAGGCTCTTCAGAGAGTCCCCCCAGATGCTTCAGAGTGTCCCAAAGGCTGTCGCCATGGGCAGCAGTCAGTCTCTATTTTCCCTCCTTGATCTGGGAACTGTCTTCATTTCAAAAGGGCAGAATTCTGGCAATAGTGTCCTTCAGACCCTCAAAGGTGGATAGCCGTCCTTCAGTCTGACCATCCTTTCTACAGCAGCATCAGTAAGGAGCACGGGTATGCAAACTTGAGGTGGTGAGACAACACAGGAACACCTCCAGATATTTACCTGGGCCTTACCATGGTGGCAGCAGTTTCCGGTTCGTTGAGTTCCCTCCACCCCCACAAAACACACACACACACACACACACACACACACACACACACACACACACGGTGCCTCTTAGTGAGACACCAAGTCCTCGCTACTGGCAGCCACATCTCATCAACGGCATCCAACGCTGTTCAGAGGGTCTGGATTGCGCACTTGTGCACTGAGGTGAAGCAGATGTGAAACTCATAGCCAGCATCTCACAGTGCCTGCCCACCAGTACTTCCTCTCCTCGTGGGCTGCAGGACACAGGTCCGCAGCACACCAGCCCTGAAGCCGTTCTCCAAGTTCCAGGTGCTCTCAGGACGTGGGGTCACATACACCTTGTAGGCAGCCATGGCAGTGGGCTGCGGATACATATGTCCTTATGAGAAGTAATTTTAAGAAGTCAACCCCATCAGGATATTTTTATGGTGCTATAAGTGTTTTGCACTTGTAAATTCAGAAACCACAGAAGAGCATGAGCAAAACAACCCTTAAAGAGCACCAAAATGTGTCTGTGGATTGAAGACAGGGAGCATAATGGGACTGACACAGATGAGTCATCTGTATGAGAGTGGGGAAATGGAATTGAAGACGGAAGTTAACATGAATACATGTGGTTATTCACTTCAGTGGTTGACCAGGGCAAAGGGCCACCTAGTGAGCAATAATAATCTAATGGTGTGATTTACTGAAAATACAAACTGTGCTTAAATTAGTAAATATTAAAGGCTTAATGCTTAAATAACAAATTAGAAATTCATTACACTGACTATGTGTTGAAATGATATTTTAGACATATTGGATTACATAAAATACAGTATACAAATGAAGCTGCCAGGGACGGTGGCTCACGCCTGTAATCCCAGCTCTTTGGGAGGCTGAGGCGGTGGCTTACCTGAGGTCAGGGGTTCGCAACCAGCCTGACCAGCATGGAGAAACCCCGTCTCTACTAAAAATACAAAAATTAGCTGGGCATTATGGCATCCACCTGAAATTCCAGCTACTAGGGAGACTGATGCAGGAGAATCACTTGAACCCAGGAGGCGAGGTTTGGTGACCTGAGATTGGGCCATTGCACTCCAGCTGGGGCAACAAGAAAGAGTGAAAGCCCATCTGAATAAAAAAGAAAGGAAAAGAAAAAGAAAAGGAAAGGAAAGGAGAAAAGGAAAGGAATCAACAACAACAAATCACTGTCATCTTTCGGGGGAAATAGTATTAGTAGGACAAATATACTCCAGTCACACTTTTCTCAGCATTACCTGTATTCCTGAGTTCACTTTAAAACATCAGTGAGGACCTGAGCACAGTGCAGAAAGAATTAAATAGTAATTAAATAAGGTTCAAGAAATTATATGGATTCCTAGGCTCTCTAGAAACTGGAGTTACTACTTTAAGTCATTCAGATTTATCTGATTATGCACCTTTCCAGGTTATAAGCTTTTGTTTTGGAACACAGAAACCTTTATGACTTGCATCTGTGCATAATGGTGATGACGGCAAGGTCCAATCAGAGAAGCTCAAGCCCAGCTCTGCTCTCAGTCAGCCAATGAGGATTCTGCCATTGGGGAACCACAGTCATTGGTTCCAAGTGTGATCAGGTGTCCTAGGAGAGCCAGTAGGTGTCTTCCTGGGCTGTTCAGTCTTGCAGGTGAGGGAGAAACCTGTGATTCAATGGGTGTGATTTTTGTCCTCTCCTGATTGTTTCTTTGTGGGATATGTTGTAGGCTTTTAATCATAGTGATGAGGATATAAATCCAGAGTTGTGAGTGGACATAGTACCTGCTTCTCCCACCAAGTAAGACCACGATTCGTGTAATGAAAATGATTCCCCCTTCCCTCCACCCCATTTTCTTCCTCAAGCTTTTTGCGCGCTTAGCTATTTTTCTCGCTTCTAAGCACACGTGCCTGTCGGAATAAAACCTACCCCATTAAATTTGCAGGATGAAAACCCAGCTCCCAGTACAGTGGCAAATACACTGGGTTTGGTCCTGATCACTGGCACATCACTGCCCTCCCCTTCTTTGATCATGATCCATCACTTCTGAGTAAGAGAAAAATGAGAGTAGGAAGCTTGAAAAAGTGGCCATTTACTCTTTCTCCTTATTCGGAGGGACTCGAACAACAAACCTAGGATCACAAGCAGGTTTGGGGGACCCATGAAGAGGACATTGGCGGAGTGTGAGAGCACCCAGACTCCTCTGGATGGGTCAGTAATCCAGCCCTTGTCATTGTGCACTGTGTCCATCTGAGACTATTGACAGACCAGTATTGCCCCTCATGGGCCTTGCTGTTGCCATGAATCCTGCAACCTGTCCGTTGTCTTGAAACACATGCATTCAAGATCTTCCTACACAGAGGTGAGAGTGCACAACATCAGCCCTTGGTGTTAGTTAGGCAGGAACCATATGGCTTAAACTGGACCTGATGTTTTCCCAAGAATATCTCCACTTGTCCCTGGGAAATTTGTTTTAAGAAGGAATAAGATGCATAATTCTTGTGCTTGTTGTGATCCTTTTTTCCTGGGACTGGCATAGTGAATTCTATCCATCCCAGAAATTCAGAAGTCTTTTGCAGATGGGATCTTCCCAGAGATGTAAGGGGCCTTAAGCAAGATCACACAGCGCGTGGATTAGATCCGACACTAGGACCCGGGTTGATCACCTGAATGTCTCTCCAGTGCCTGTTCCATTAGACATGGTACTAGCTTTTGAGTTTTTGAGTTTATCAGAGGTCGACAGAAACCATGCTTTGTGATATTAGCCCACTTGATAGGAAATACCTTAAAAGATAAGGCAATGCCTCATGCATTTGCTTCACCTAACTCAATCTCCACTGGGGAGTTAATTCAAACGGAGCTGCATCAGCAAGTGTTTCCAACAATCAAACTCCAACAATGTGGGATGCACAATGTGGGATGCAGACATCAGGGGCTGATTCTGCATTTCCCCCTCTCCAAAATCTTTCTGTATCCTCACACTAGCCCTAATTATGATACTGTTTATAGGTTATTGTTTAGGCACCATGGAGAGGGATGGATCAGGATTGAATTGTGGGATGTTAGGAAGCTCCTGAAGGAAGGGGTCGATGAAGCCTTTTGAAAACTCCATGGCCCAAGAGGAGAATCAGGTACTGGGACCAGGTTCTTGCCAAGTTCCATTCACCATGTACTCACTGCACACGCTCTCCGTTCTCCCTACATGTGTGTCTGTTTATTTCGAGAGATTCCCCGAGTCAGATGGCAGAGGATATTTATAAGAGTTAGAAACCTCATGCCACATCCAGCCGTTGGCTCTGGCATAGAGTACAAGGATCCCCACTCTGTGGAAGAGGTCACCCTGCTAGGGAAAAGTCAAGTGTAAACCCATTCCGGAGACTATCACCGTGGGGCAGTGAACAAAGTATTAGCTTGTGTGAACATACCCTCTTTGTGGTACCCCGAAACATCTCAAGAAATGTGTCTCATGTGGCACTAGATGCCAGATTCAGGAAGGTTGCTCATTCCTAGAAACGATTCCTACTTAGAGGTCGTGTCTCTTCCCCTCCTTCTTTTGCTTCTGGTAGGCCTGAGGTTACTTTCAGCAGTGGAGTATGGTGGAAGTGATGTTATGTCAATTTCAGAGCTGATCTTTAAAAGGACCAGAAGCTTCTGCCATGCTGATTTTTAAAAATTGTTTTTTAAAAGTTTATTTTTTTAGAAATGGGGTCTTGCCACATTGCCCAGGCTGAAGTGCAGTGGCCATTCACAGGCACAATCACAGAGTATTACAGCTTTGTACTCCAGACCTCAAGTGATCCTCCCTCTTCAGCCTGTTTGGCAGTTGGGACTGTAGGCACATACCATCATGTCAAACTGCTTTGATGTTTCTCATGCCTCATCTGCTGCCATATAAGAGAAACTGTGCACAATACCTCATGTAGAGAACAAAGAAGAAAAGGATTAAAGGGAAGCAAAGAGACATAAGGTGTGGACAAAGAAGGGATGATGAATATCACGTGGCCATTACAGACATGGAAATAAGAGTGAATTTTCAGAAAATAATATTAAGAGGGAAATGGCTGGTACTTTTCCGGAATAAAGCAAAGGCATGATTCGTCAATGATAATATTATGTGTACAGAAACGCACTTGTACACATAATACTAGATCTACAGAAGAGTGAAAACACAGAGATTATAATAGCTGATAAGAAACGAATTGCCTTCCAGGGAATAACAAAGAGTTTGTCCGAGACCTCTGCATATCAATGAATGGAAGCCAAAAGCAAAGTCTGTTGACAGAAAACACTGTCAACATAGAGTGGCATTCCTAGACAAAATATCATGAAATAATAAGGAGGCTGTCATAGACATGCAGGTGAACCACCCAGAATCCCTGTGGAGGATGGATTTGATGTTTGTGAGGCTGGGAGTGAAGGCAAGGACCAGTCGGCAGCCACTTGTCCCTGAGGGCAGTAGCTGAACCACAGGAGCTGCCTTGCTCTAGGTCACCCCCTTCCTGAGGTGGACCACATGCAAGGACAAATCCAGGAAGGGATATACAGATCTAGCTAACTATTCCCAATGCTGAACAGCTCTGATGGGCCATTTTACCTTCAGAGCTTCTCTAGGTATCAGAAGAGGCTTTGGTCTGGCCTGAAGTGAGCACGAACTTCTTCCTCTGCCCACTCCTGCCTCCTTCCTGTCCCTGCCTCAGCTGTTGATCCTGGATAAGTGTCCTGCACACTAAACTCCATCATGGTGTCAGCTTCCTGCAGAACCTAACCCGGAAACAATGATACACGGCAGAGAAATTGAAAACTCTTAGTGTCGACACCAACAGAAACCTTGTTAAAGAAATTTCTAAAGAATACCATTTAAAGAGATATAAAGTGATCAAATGAGGACACTTAGAGGTCCCATGAAGGAATAGTAATAGAATACACTGGGAAATAGGGGTGAATGAATAACAATGACATATAAAACGAATGCTATGAAGATTATGAAGACATTGAAGAATGAAAGAAACAACAAAATATTGTAATTATGCATCACGTGGCCAAGAGTTGCACCCTCCAGATTTAAGGGGCATGTGACCTGTGGCATCCCACCGATTTTTCAAGCATTCTTTTCCTGAGACTAAACGTTGTCGACTCTGCTTCAGTCTATATCTGTGGTGAGGTTTGTTCTGCGGGAAGTAATTGCTTTCATTTAATAATTTTGCAGGTAGTCACTTCACTACACGGTCATTTCTGTCAGTTAGATTCCCAGGTCTCCCTTTATAAGGATTAGTCAGACGGATGGTATTTTTGTAGCAATATCCCTGAATATTTTCACTCTTCTCTCTAGAGAGTTTGGTGGAATAGTCCAAATGCCGTTATATTTGATCAGGGGACATATAAAATTACATTCTAGATAGAAGTATCTTACGTGTCCAATATTGTTTTTCCGACACGACTCACATACAGGATTTTTTCAGTACACAAATCAGGATGCAGAAACAGTACATGTAATAGCCAGGTAGAATTTTCAGGAAGCATCTCACTATTCCAGGTCCTTGAGCTCTGAAATTACTGTTCCAATTCCTTCAGATTTATCCAATTCTATTCCTTTCTTATCCACAACCTCCTGTTTTTAAAAATGTAAACTTTTACAGTTGCAATTATGCATCATTGAATGGTGGGAGCATTCACAGAGAATGCCAAGCCTCAGTCTCCACTCATTTCACCACAGAGGAACCTGCAGCCCATGAGCCACAGCCATTGGCACAAGCGAGGAATATGACTGGGACTGAAACGGTACGTGGATTCCTTGGTGTTGCCCTGTTACACGGAAGAGGGACAGAGAATAATTTTTGCCTGCTCCGTGACTGTTTGCTCACTTATCAGTATTAGTACTTATTTTTGAATTTTAGGAAAATCCTCTAAAAGCATTTCAAACAGAATAAAACAGGTTGCTTCCAAAAGAGACTGAGAAAATCTATCACAAGAGTAACAGCAATAAATGTCCCCGTGTGG